>LR132462.1:0-41638 GCA_900634815.1 Paradendryphiella salina | reverse complement strand
GGCTGGTTCCATGCTCCAGCTGAAGTGTTTTCAGAAAATGATTACTCCAAAGGAAGTGCTCTTCACAGGCAGAAGACTGCTGTATAACGGGTTTGTCGCGGGCTTGAGAGCGCTACATAATACCTGTTGTACCAGATATAAGCTCTTGAAACAGTTCAACGAACTTCATGAAACATGTCATAACTTGAGCCTTGGGGCACACCAATGACTGCCTAGGACAGTCCAACGTCCCTCGTGATTATCATATCATAAGTGTAGATATTCGTCAGCCAGGGAATGTACCGCTGCAACAAACAGTAGAGACCTACTGTGGGCTAACGTTAGATACATCGATACATGTGAGAACCTGTGTGCCAGTATCACTGCCATTGGAAGTCGTTCCCAAAACTGTGTTCTGGCCAGTGTTCCGAGTCTTCCTGTGGTTGTGACAGAATGTCTTCGCCATCAGTCGTGCTTTCTTCTTTCTCTGAAACTACATACGTAGCAAAAACGGTATTGTTGGCCACACTATTACAGGCATTTTGATCCTTTACTTCCACAAGCATTCGCTGCCTACTATCAACTAGTCTCTCCACCTGGAAACCGTTCAATTGAACTCATTCTTAACAGTGAGGTCTATTCGTACACACACACATCATCGGTGAAGTCGTAAAATCGCCACGGCCAAACCGGGTCCAATAGATTCATGTGTTTCCCCTAATAAGATCCGTGGTGTCATAGCAAATAACTTGGCGGTGAGGCGGACCTGTTATATCTTTCCAAAGGCCGCATTAGGTCATCCAAACATTCGCAAGGTAAGTGAAGCCTTCACAGACGCTTTGTCCTTTCCTAAGCTTTGTCTTACTTCTGTGAGCACATTCATGGCCTCCTTCAGGGTGTCCCAGCAGTGGGTCCGCTGGTACACGTTGATGTGGAGCTCGAAGCCTTCTTTTTTCTCAGTTTCTAGTAAAAGGCTGGAGTCGCGCTTGAATCTAATCCCATGAACAAGTGTTATCGCCGTCATGGTATGGTTGGATCCAGGGAATCGCGGATTATCGGCGGCTGGGATACGGTAGCGATTCTCGGTGCAATGAACAGTCAAAGTCCTGATCAAGTCCGGTGCAGGAATCCCAAGCCGAAAATGGTCCTGTCTAAAGACATGTTTGATGTAACGTGGTTTGCATTGCAAGAGGTCTGTCCGACCAAAGGAGTGGTAGAAAGATGTGCCAATCTCGTGAGCGGTAAAAGCGCCGACACAATCTGGGGACAAGTAGTGCGGGAGAGCACAATCGTCAAACAGCCGTCTAAAAGAAGCATCACCAACGCGAATCATGGACTGAGTAATGTATAGCAAGCGTGGGAACTTGGTGATCGTGTCAGACTCGTGTAGTTGAGGTTCGACAGTGCGATTTTGCATAACGTGTGATTGCACGGTCCGATCAAAAGATGTTCTACCGCGATCAAAGTACCAAAAGTACTCGTAGACCATGTCGCGGACCTCTCTGGGTAGACGAGTTTGCATCTGTACTGCGAGGGTCTGATTCCACGCCAGGTAATACGAAACGATAGTTTGGTAGAAGACCGTGTTGTTCAGCCATTCGCCATATCGGCCGCACAACATTAGGCGTTCCGTGCGGAGGCAACGCTTTTGCTATTCTAAGCGTTCTTCTTCCTTATCAATATCCTGGGTTCTTCACAGTATTAGTCCAGTACCTGGAATCTAGTGGGAATTTCAAGATCAGGACTTGCGTTTGCGTAAATTTGGCATTTCTGCGCTTCGTCTTGAAGAAACGTTAGGCTCAACCAATGCTATTGCACGAATGAAAGTACCGGCGTAGTTGCTTTTGAGCATTGATTAGTGCACTCTGTACAAGAGTGTCGGAGGGGGCCGACATGGCTATGGACGCCGCGTCGCAAGATCCTAGAGGGGTATCCAGGTGGGGTATTTGTCTGAATTATGGCTAGAAGAGAAACTGTTTTGTGTTGCGTGCTTCATCTTATTGCAAGCTCAAGGGGTTATAAGAGTTTGCTTGAAGATTATTATTCTCTTCAGTACTGTAGTCGCTATCCTTGGCATCACATTCACCAACATCGCCTTTGTCATCTTTCGAGTTTCATTCGAATTATTCGCCAGCTAACCAGGGTTCAGAAGATACACGCTACGCTACATGCGACGCCTACAGGGCAGAGGAAGGGAAGGACAGATTGGTGTATCAGCACGAGAGAGGACACCTTTTTTGCCCTTTCCTATTGGTACGTAATCGTATGCGTCTTTGCTCTCCATGCCTTTGCTATAAGTCTTGCAGTTCAGGTTTGCATCGTGCTCATCTCGCGTCTGCGTGGCATGCTGTGGCTTCACATAGTGTCCGTGGTCAGGCGTTACACGTTCTGAGAATGTTGGACTGTTTATTGCATTCTCGCTCTCTGGCGCAGTTCAATTAGGTATGTTGTAGTCTCGAGGCATGTATCAAGATTTTATCAAGAAGATTCGAAGACAAAATTGCTAAGATGTAGTGATGTATCGGGTGGTGATGTAAATGTCAAAAAGTGTGCACGTAACGCTGTTTTAGGCTTCCGGACATGGCGCAGGACCTCGGGGAGGCCTTACGCTAGACCCAGATCATTACAGCAACTGCGCACCTAGCGCGCGGAACAATCATGCGTAGTATCTCGTCTCGGTTGATACCACACCGATAAAACCTCTCCGAGCCGACAATCAAAGCTTTCTGATAATTAATTCTTACATATCCTAGAAGCAATCCAGAGCGAAGAAAAGCCCTAACCCGTTTATCCTGGTGTGCGCGTTATATACTTAGTAAGTAGCGCACAATGCAATCATTCTAAACTCAGGAACATGGCTACTCAGGGCGCAAGGTTAGAAGCAACGAGACATCTTCTACAATACCTTTGAGAAGGGTGTCTGCCTGCACAGGGCAGGTTCAGCACACTCCACAGTCCCCACATCGCGCGCCAACATGTGTTGAAAATCGGACTCTTGCTGGCACTTCACACACCCCAACCTCGTTTGTCATGCCCTCAGTACTCGATCTTTTCAAGCTCTTTTTCGGTGGTCTCATCATCTTGGCCGTGGTTTATATCGTCTTCGTCTCGTTTCTCACGATCCCGACATTGCAAGACCACGTGATCTTCCTCCATCGAGTTACTCGGACTTGGGGCCAGGATATCAACATACCTGAGCAATGGGGGTTCTTGTGCAACCAAGTCACTCCCTTCAATCTCAGGACGCCGGATGGAGAAACGCTACATGCGTGGCAAGTGCTACCGCTAGAGGTGTACCGCCAACATCAGGATCAGCTGCGTGTTGAGCCAACTGGCCTTTGTGTCAACATCTTAGAGCGGACGTCGTTTAAGCTGCTGAAAGATGACCCGACCGCGCAAGTCGTCATCTATCTTCACGGTGCAGCGGGTACTCTGGGATCTGGTTGGCGACCACAAAGCTATAGGGCATTGAGCGCGACATCGACCAATGTTCATGTCCTCGCAATCGACTATCGAGGTTTTGGTATCAGCACGGGGTGGCCTTCTGAAGCTGGTCTGCTCACGGATGCGCTCACGTTGGTGAACTTCGTGACTCATACCGCAGGCATACCATCAGAAAGGATCGCAGTATTTGCTCAGTCGATGGGAACCGCGGTGGCACTATCGCTCACTCATCATCTGGCGTCGCAGTCGCCGCCAGTTACTCTCGCAGGAATTGTGTTGGTCGCGCCATTCTCCGATGTGGAGTCGCTGACAAAGACATACAAAGTCGTTCACACAATCCCACTTCTCTCTCCTCTTGCAGTTTTCCCGCCAGTCATGAGGCTTCTTCATCGATTCATCAGAACCAAATTTGCGTCCAAAGAGAAGCTTGCGGCACTTATCCATCACCTGGATAGCGTCGAAATGAAGGACCGGCAGCGGAAGTACGATATCACGCTTATACACGCGGAAGATGACTTCGATATCCCATGGAGTCACTCGGATATTCTTTTCTGGCATGCCGCCAATGCAATGCTCGAGTCGCCCTCTTCTATTATGTTCGAAGAACTGGAGAAGATCAAAGCGAAGGAGAAGACGCCTCTCGGGGCTGGAGGTTGGGAGATGGAATTGAAAGGAAAAGGTGGGATTGTGCGAGAGCAGATTGTAAAGCATGGGTTCCACGATCGCATTATGAGCTATCCAGTGGTTAGCCTCGCTGTTTCGAGGATTTTTCAGGCCCGGTAGCATCGGCAGCGATTGGTCACCGCTCGAGTACACATCGTAGCCACTGGCTCGCTACCCGGAGCGACGCACGTGCTATGTGTTTTGGAAGGTTTCGGGGTGGGGTAGCTAAGTGCTTGGCCACGGTATCTTCGGGCCGAACTTTACCATCGTCGTACGTCGTATCTCGGCTTCCCACTACCGTAATCAAGCTAAGCGCTTAGCCAGTGGCCTTTGCATCTGCGTGCGTCAATCGCGCCCATTGGTAAACCGGAATAGGCGGGTCGACCTCCTTGCCCGTACGAGTAAGATACTTGCACCAATTCTCTCACAAATGCTGTGGAATATAATGTATCCCATATACGACATGCCATCTTGTTGAAACGTCCACATCGTGCATAAAGGCTTCGTATTCGGAAGTGAAGTCCTTCGCAAAGTCTACATTCACGAAGCAGTCGACGTAGATACAGCTATCGTCTGCCGTCTTCAAACTCATTGTATGGAACTGGCGTGCAATTACCATGACCCCGTGGTTTGGCGAGGACTGGAATCGCAAAGATAGCACCGAAAAGGAGAGAGAGAGAGCTTGATGTAAATGCATCAAGAAAGGATGGTAATGATGAACTGCAATCTCAAAAGGTGTAGAGTTTCAGAGCCACTCGAGGTTAGTGTTCTGGCTCCTATTTGATATCGTTTATTGCTATTTCACGAGCTTTGTAGTTTCGCCGAGACGTGTAGGAAGGAATATGATGATATAACATGTGCTTTCGACACGATAGCAACCGATACAGGAGCCCGCGTCAAGCTGGGTATTGTGTTGCAATTGGTATTGGCATCAAGTCGTTGATCAGCTAGCACCACAGTATCATGCAGGATGCATTGTTACCGAGAGGAAGCCATGGCATGATTGACAAATTCAATGTGAATATCAACTAAAGCGTTACAACCCAATTTTTGAACCAATGGGATATGCATAAAATGTTAGCAGCATTCATTTACTATCTTGGAGTGGGCGTTCGGCCTTTTCCGACGGGTTGGCTTTGGTTTGTGATGTGTGTAGACCGAACTCGACTGCATGTTGAACATACGGCAGCACTGGAATTTGGATCGATTGGTGCCCGCAGTGTGTTTTCTATCGAAAGCTTCTCAGACGTAGCAAGTGCGAGATGATCTTGGCTCATGTCGGTGGCTTCGGGTCATCGGTAAGACCACCGCAATGTGTGTGTGGGTCTTTGAACGTCTAGTCCCAACTCAATTCGGATGCTGCCAAAATCTGAATAGCCAATCCTGTTTTTTTTCTTTTCGTTTTTTAAGCAAGAAACTGACTAAGACGTAAAAGACCAAATACTCTTCTCGCCGATATAGGTTGAGCGTCCTGCAATATTGAGCCAACTAGAAACAACCACTCGCACCGCAGTGTCAACGTAAGAATAGTTATTATGGTGATGGGTTGGAAATTAAATGGTCTAGCGGACTAGCTATTCTGGTATAAGCTTGTGGTATTTTACACGCGCCAGCGAGTTGTATGCACGACGTTTGACAGGGAAATTCCTTAAGCACCATAGCAACGATTGTGATTAAAGCTATTGAGCTTTGAGAAGAAGTAACAGGCCTAAGAGCCGATCTCTACCATGATCATCCTTACGACGCGTGTACCGAGGAGCGAAAGTGATCGTCCTACACACGAGTCTGCTCAACATGCGGCGTCTTGTCATCGCTGAGGTTGTCGAGGCGCTCCTCATGGCCGTCCTTCTCGATGGCATGTACGTCCACATCGGGAACAGCATCGTGACCGTCAAAGATGCGCGCAATTTCTTCCAGTGTGGGTCCCTGAAGGACTTGATTAGCAATTGCTCAGCAAAGGGACTTGTGGATGTACATACCTTGGTCTCGGGGTAGACAAAGTAAACAAAGACAAGTTCCACGAAGATCCAAATGGTGTAGAAGAGTGCCAGGTTCCAGTGCTTGGGAAGGTTCTCCCATGCAACGGGGTTAGTCTGACCGCCCATGGCGAGAATGGCCTGAACAGTGATGTTCATGATCATGAGACCCTTGGCACGTAGAGCGTAAGGCAAGATCTCGAGGGCGTATGCAACCAGAAGACCAGACCATGCGAAAGCGTAGCAGACACCGAAGATCCAGACGAAAGGAATCTGCGCGTATCCAGCACTCGCGTTGGTCTCACCAGAGTTCTCGTATACGGCGCAGGTGATGGTCCAGCAGATGAACGAGATTACCATGCCGGTGGTTGCACCCAGGAAGAGAGGACGACGACCGACCTTGTCGATCAAGGTCGCGGCGTATATAGAAACGCAGAGGGCTAGGATACGCTCGCCGCCAGTGAGCTAGGTGGTGGATTAGCAAACATCATGGGAGAAATTGGTGAGGAAACTTACACCCATCTTTTGGTTTTCGCTGTCGATTCCAGCGCCTGTGTAAACCAGGTTGATGTAGTTGGAGAAGAGCGCGTTGCCAGAGTACTGTGAAATGATACCAAGGGAAACCAAAATGGCCAGCCTCCATCGGTTACCCTTGGTCCTGAAGAAGTCGAGGTAGCTGGTGTTGCTGTTGGCGTCGGCTTCCATACGGATGGTGTCCCTCATTTCAGTGTACTCAAAATGGACTGTTGCGTTGTCTCGGTCGCCCTCAGCATGATAGTATGCGAGGGTGGTCAGCGCCTCATCGTAGCGCTCCTTGGAAATCAACCAACGGGGACCTAGACACCATGTTAGTTTCAATCATAGGTGGCGATTATGGAGGCTACTTACTTTCCGGGACCCACCAGAGGAAGATCAGTTGCAGGAGGGAAGGTAGACCTTGAAGGAGAGTGATGGATCTCCAGGACCAATCGTTGTTGGCCTGCGCCGTGCCCCATGCAATCCATGCCACAAAGAGCGCACCCAAGTTCCAGAGACAGTTGTAGACAGCCGTGAAGATACCACGGTGTTGGGGGTGGCAGATTTCCGTGAGCAGAATCGGAGAACACATCTGAGCGAAAGAATTGCCGAATCCGAGGATAAAGCGGCCAACCATGTAAAGTTGCCAAGTTGTGGAGAAAGTCGACACAAGAGCACCGGCAATCATGATGGAGCAACCGACAGCGATGGGGATCTTGCGCCCAGTCCATTGGGTCAGGAAGGGAACGATGAAGAAGCTGATGATGGAACCGATGTTGTACATGTTGTTCATAAGGCCGAGTCTGTTTCCGGTGGGGCTGTCGAAGTATTCTTTCCAGCTGTTCATCTGCTGGGATGAATTCATCATCATACTGAATGAGAGTCAGCAAGAGTGAAGATTGTGAAGCTCAGGCAACTTACCCATCGTAACCCGTAGTAGCAGAGGCAATGCAGAGAACAGAGCTGTGCCAGAACAGCTTGCGCATGTTGGGGTGCTTGTACCAGATGACCTTCTCGAAGTCTGGTGCTTCTTCACGGGCAGCACTGTTGCCCGTAGGCTTGTGCACTCCCATTGCAACCATGTTGGGCAAAGTCCGAGGTACAACTAAGTATCAGATGAATCGGAGTGAGGGCAATGAAAGTGAGTCGTGCACCGAATGTGCTGCTGGCCGTTGGAGTCGGTATGGAGCCCCGTCTGGCGACCAGTACTTATATTCAATCCACCGTTACTACGAGCGACTGCGGGACAGGAATGCACTGGGGCAGCCACATCATTATCCCTGCCGGTTCGACGGACATGGATGCCGCGTTATGCAGGACGATTGCTTGACAGCGGGTGCGGAGGGCGCCAGTAAGATTATACCAAGAAAGCTCTACCAAGCCACCCGTTGGCACGAGGCCCGCGGCGCCGTGGGCGAGACCGGCAAGCACTGGACGCTGGTTTAATCTATGCTGACTGTTGCACTCGGGTGCGAGTGGTTCTGGTAACCCCTGGAGAATGTAGTGGCGCCATAGAGTGTGCGAAAAGTGTTCGAGAAGGTTATCATGTGGAAGGGATGCAATACGCCGCGGCCCGAAACTACAGAACAGTGCATGGACCCCAACTCCTAACAGGCCCTTTGTAGCGCTTCAACTTGACGCTCGACGACGAGCAGATGCCAGGCTGAGACATTGTACCCTCACCATGGCTTCAAAGAAGGCAATTGGTGACATCTGGATACCTCGGAGTGGTGCAGGCGACTCGGTGGGTCATGCCTACTTGATTTTTTTTTCACCCTAGCAGATCATGTGGGAGTGCATGGCCGAAAATCAAGTTGTAACTCTTGTCTCATTTCGCGATTGTTCCGCCGTGCCCAGCCTTGAGGCTTGTCGCCTTTCCAGCCGTGATTGTAACTACCCTGACGAACCCCGGATACTAGAGCCAACAAACGACTCGTCCCGCGGATAATTTTGCTTAGCATCCGACTCACCTCCTCCGCTGTTGTGTTCGATATTTGGTACTAGGACCAACCACACGCCTCTTTCGCAGCAGGTCCCTCGCTTTGCGTTAAGCGACAAAATGCCAAGATGGATAAATGGACCTGCATTCCGGGGATGGAACCTGGAGCTCGGGGGCGCCAGGTCAGTCGGCGCAGACTGTAGAATCAATATCTGGCTTTCCCGCATTGGCAAGCCTCTACAAGGCCGAGGCGGCTACCAAAACAAACTCCAACGGCCTGCCAAAGGATTCTTTGGATATGCGATTATCGTTCTACGGGCTTGGGGCTCGTGTCTTCAACCGGCGCGGCGGAAAGCTTGAGTCGTGTCACGCAGGCTCAGCCTACTTCGGCTACACCAACAGCAGCAGCCGATAGCGGCTGGCCAGTCGATAATGTTGCAGTACCGCGGAATCCTCGTAGGCACAGTTTCGGGTCAGATCTTCTGAGAAGGATATCTGGATAGATTGGCTCCGGCCTCAACCCAGGCGCCGAGCTGTTGGAGTTAAGTTACTGGACATCGTTTGTGGGGAAGCGCGCTGTTTAGTGGGGGTGGGACACTTTACATGGTCGCTAATTGCCGCACAGACCCCGCTCCTCCTGGTCGTCTGCTAGCCGTAGTTTGACCATGTCCGTGTTGACGGCCAGGTAATGATTCTTCGATCAATCTGGAATGTCCGATTCTGGGAATCAGTGTGGCAAGAAGCTATCGCACCTAAGGGATTTGCATGCTTGACCGGTTGTGACCTGGTGCCAATACCTGCTAACACTTAGACGACCTTGGCCGAAGGAAGGTTTGGGGCCAACAGGACCTGGCTGGAAGGCGCATAGTTAATTTAGCCGGCAGAGATTCGCCTTGAAGTCTTGGTAGATTGAGACGCCAAGTATGCTTCCCAAATCTGCGGCGGAGACTGACCCGCGGAGGCGGTTCGCGGTTGTCGAGCGCGTGACTGTCCTTTCACGGGGAGGCCGAATGAGTAGTCCGGGTCAACCTTCACACCCGCCGCTGTCTACGGGGCCGGGGCGCAGGTTTGACTTCGAACCATGAATTGGGCCATGATAGACCCTTCCGCTGATACACTTTCTACTGTCAATTTTCTCCGCTTGCTATGAAACCGAGCGTTTTCAGTGGCATGATGATGGATCTTATGATACAGGCAGTTCAACGCTTGGGAATTGGTCTCAGTGAGCCGATGGTGAGATGAGACTTGTCATAAACCTGTTGGGTCTTAACACCTGAGAAGCTAACATGTCAGACGCCGTTCTGTGTGCTTTTGCACCATCAAATCCCATCTTCTCAGCCTTGACATCCAGGGTCAATTCGATCGATTATATTCAACGCTCGCCGCCGCCTCTGGTGCATCACAGATATCCTGCGATCACTTTTCGTCGCATCTAATTGCCAATTTTCCCGTACGACAAAGTCTGTGTTTGCCTGATATGCTCCTTAAATTGGGGCTCATGCAGGCAAGATATCTTCTAGTCGACGTTCCACGTTCAGAACAGCATGTAAAAACACGGAATTGCGTTTGGAGCGTATGAGAAGAGGCGTGGTGCGCGGCGTTGGCGCTGATGCTATCAGTGTCTGGTCGACTACGTTGATTAGAACGACTGTGCACGTTAGGTATTTGTTGCAAGACCCGTGCTTCTAGATCACACTCATCTACGACCGCATTCGTTTTGATACCAAAACAGGGGTTGGCAGTTCTTCGGTCTCCAGGCGGCTATGCCTGCTTGTCGCGAAATCACGTCGTATCGTCCGAGTACGCCTGTGGCCGCGCCCACAATACGGTGTAATAATCAGTGAAATACTATGCGCTGGTGCGCAGTCGGAACATGATAGCCCTGGATGTTCCCTGAACTTGGATCATGAAGATGAAGAGTGGTTTTGAAGGGACCCAACGTCTCCATCGTCTCCGCAACGCGCTCAAGTCGGGTAAATTACCCCAAGGTTTCCGTCATCACCACCAACACGCCTTTAGCATCAGCCACATCACGTCGAGACATGATAAACAATATTGGTTGTGCAAGGACTCGACGTATTCTCGGGTGCATGCATCGCTTCCCATGAACATGGTGAGTAAGCCATGCGCAGATGGTCGCGCGCACTTGGGTCCATGAGGGAACGAAGGCTGGCGAACGGGATAGCCCAACACCCCGCACTCCCCTCTTGTCATGCATAGCGGAATCAAAGTAGCGGGCATGTACAACTGCCGAACATCACGTTGGGGGGATGTCAGTATCGCCTAAATCCGAACTCGTACGTACATATGTCTCCTAGAGGCCTTCAGCAGCAGCAGCATAATTGCCCCTTTCGACGACCAGGCCAACATGGCCGTAGACAGATTCTCCCACATCCCACCATACCTATGGCTCTCCCTCATAATCTTCATACCTCTTGTGACGCTCCTCCGCGACATATGGACACGGTATCGAATGCCGCCCGGCCCAACGCCCATGCCCTTCCTTGGCAACAGACTACAGCTGCCCGAATCGAAGCCCTGGATCCAATTCCAACAATGGTCCAAGAAATACGGCCCTATATTCACGATATGGATTGGTCGTAAACCGACCGTCGTGGTATCCGACCCCAACATCGCCGCCGAGCTGCTGGAGAAGCGAAGTACAAAATATTCGTCCCGACCGCGCATGGTTGCCATGGGCGAGATACTATGGGACAACGCAAGCATACTGGTGCAGCCCTACGGCAAGGAATGGAGTGTGCGGCGGAAACTGCTACATCAGGCTTTGACGCCCAAGGCACTGAGACTGTATAAGCCTGTGCAGACGGCCGAGGCATCGCGGCTGTGCTGCCAGTTGTTGTCGAGTCCTGCCAACTGGGAGAAACTGCTCGAGCGCTTCACGTCCAGTATCGTTTTCTGCGTTGCATACGGCCATCGTATTGATTCGCTCAATGCGCGTGTTATTCATCAGCGCTTCGATTTCATGCATATCGCTGCGTCGCTCAATATACCTGGGAAATACTTCGTCGAATCGTTTCCCATATTAAAGTACGCCCCTGATGCTCGGGCGCCCTGGAAAGCAGATATCAAAGCACGCGGAAGAGAAGAAGCTGCTGCGAATATGGCTCTAGTCGACACTGTCCGCTCCGATCTTGCGCAGGCGAAGAGCCAAGGCCAGGATCTCCCCGACTCGCTATGCAAACTACTCTTGAAGCTGCGAGAAAAGGAGCCTGTTCCACTATCAGACCGCGACTTTTTATACATCCCCGCATCGCTGTTTGGCGCTGGATCAGACACGACGGCTTCGACCCTCTGCACCGCGTTCCTCGCACTCGTCACGCACCCCGCGGCTCTTGACGCCCGCCCACAAGGGGCTAGATGCCGTCGTTGGAGCCGCACGAAGCCCAACCTTTGACGACGAGCCCAATCTCCCTTGCCTCGGTGCTCTTACAAAAGAGGTCCTGCGCTGGCGTCCCGTCGCCGTGCTCGGCGGCACACCTCATGCCTCCACCCAAGACGACGTTTACAACGGGTACTACATCCCTTGTGGCACCACCGTGCTGGGAAACTCGTGGGCTATCAGTCTGAACGACGACTACTATCCCAACCCGCACCACTTTGATCCCACGCGCTTCCTCGACGAAGCCCTCACGGAACGCACAAAAGCCCCAACGTCACAGACGGGTAAACCGCATCCTGCAAAAGCTGGACATTCGTCTTTTGGTTGGGGGAGGAGAATCTGTCCCGGTGCTGGTCTGGCGGAGTACAGCTTGTTCATTGCGCTGGCCAAGATATTATGGGCTTTTGATGTCGGGCCTAAGGTGGGCGTCCGCTATGATACTTTTGCTTATATTGAGGGGTTTAATATTCGACCGAGGAAGTTTGAGTGCGAGATCAGGCCAAGGAGCCAGGCTCATAAAGAGGTGCTGAGAAAGGAGCTCGAGGATGCGGAGCGTGTGCTTGGTAGGTTCACGCCGTTTCAAGACTAAGTATTCCCAGATGGATTCATGGGCACTTGATGGTGCTGTGTAAAGAAGAATTTTCTGATTACGTTGTTTGAATATCGTATGCTCTGATTTCGTCATATGGTATCTATTTGAAGTATACTCCAGTATATCAATACGTATAGCGCAAGGACGTAAAAAGCAAGACGCGCTGCGCTCTTCGCTAACCCATGAGTCGCACACTCCCCAAAGAAAAAATAGGAAGAAAAGAGTAGTCCTCCCAATAACCCGTGTCCCAAACGCCATCGCCATGCTTGGTAGTAATCCAAGGGAAAAAAAAAGACGAACCCTGGCTTCCATTGTCCGTTCATCACGCCCCAATCGCAACGGCAACGGCAACCGCCAACACCACGGCGAGCAAGCTCCCCCTCTCCCTCACTCCCGCACCAGTACTCTGCTCCAACGCCTCAGTACTAACACTCTTCCTACCCGTCACACTGTCACTAACCCCATTCGCGCGATCCACACTCGCAATCGCAGGCCCGACGTTGAAGAAATCGACCAGAACAAAAGTTGCCGCCTTGCCATAGACGGCCTCACACGCCGTAACGGCTTCTCCCAAACTACCATAGCCCGTCTCGGCATTCGTGACGTTGGCGTACGTCTCGTTGGGCGACTGAATGCCGAAAAGCTGTGTCTCGTACAGGAAGTGGTTTTGCAGGAACATGAGGCCGGAGTCGAGGGCTTGGGCGGGCGAACCGGCAACGGACGAGGGGCGCGATGGGTCGCACGAGTAGTTGCTTGGATTGATGTTTTCAAAGTCGTTTTCGAACATGAAGGTGAATTCGTCCATGAGGTAGGGATACTCTGTGCTTGCGCCGTCGTCGAGCGAGGCGATAAAGGTCATCAGGCGCGTGTTGTTGCCAATGAGGGTGTCGAGCGTCGGCCAGGTTTCTGGCACCGAAGATGTCGATGGGGGTGTGTAGGCGAGCTGATCCAGACCTGAGGTGCTGAAGATGCCGCCGAGGTCCGAGGGCGAGGCGTTGTCCGAGTTTACGAGGAGAAGCGTGACTACGTCGTTTGTGTTGGCGTCCATCCAGGCTTTTATCTCACTGAGCCAGGAATCTAGGGTGCCGGCGTCAAGAAGGTCGCAGCTGCTGTGGCAGAGGTGCCATGAGGTGGAGCCTGAGTCGTTAACTTGGTGGACTTGGGCGGTGAGGAGGCGCACGCCGGCGTCGAGTTGGACTGTAGTGTTGTAGTAGTGGTTTCCCGACGTGGAAAAGGATGTCTCTTCGTTGCGCAGAAAAGGTGAGTCGTGCGCTCCGAGGTAGGTGATGTTGTCGTATGCGCGACTGCATAGGTCGGGGGAGTTGTTGCAGGCGTTCTGTGCGGTGGCGGGTGTTGTATAGAAGAAGGGTAGCAAGGCTGTGGCCTGGAGTAGTATGCTTCTTGAAAACATCTTGATGTGTATGTGTGTTTTATGTGTGTATGCTTTCGACTCTCTTTGGTACCCAATTCAGCTTCGTAGCTGGGTTGTCGTCGTGATTCGTCGTTCAAACGGGGGGGAAGTCGTAAGTCGTATACGTCAAAGAGCCAAAACCGTTCTTTAAGTCTAATCCAGCCCGTTATTCTCAGAGAGATACCAAAGCAAATAAATTTCCACCATACCCCGGGGCGGGTCAACGTCTACTATTATACCATTGAGCAGCTCGTCTCAGCCTAGCCACCCCAAGCCCCATATGCAGTAATCATGGAAACAGCTGGGCACTCGTAAGAGAGATGAGAAAAAAAGCGGGCGCCAGTTGAGCCTCCACTAATCGTCGCATCTGCCCAATCCATACGAGAGAGTGGGGCTGAACCCATCGCCAGCCGTTCACAAAACGGCTCAGCTTTTGCACAGCCCACAAAGGCCGCGAACACAAGTTGCAACATCAGCGACCAAAGTCCACCATTGCACGGTTTCAGGCGTCGTCAGCCCCCGGCCACTCGACTGCGCGCGCCCAGACGCCGCCGAAACATGGGTTGCTACACATTGGCAGGTAGCCGAGAGATTCGGCTTGTGAAAGGGCCGGGGGTGCGATAGTAGTCGCATCGACTGCTCCAGCTGTTGTTGTCGAGCGCCAGAGAGAAAAAATCTAAGAGCGTTACGCGTCTGGAGGTGGGGTGGGTGATGTCAATCCCAATGGATTCTCGATGGACCCTAGTCTTGGTGGCAGGTGTGCGTGGTGAATTTGGGGGGGGGGGGGAAATCGGAACATTTCTATTGTTAGAGTGGCGGTGCATGCTGGGTGAGGTGGCTCGTGCGCCGGCTGAGTTGGCTCCCGTGTACGTACGAACGCGTCGATCTTCCGTGTCGTGCTCAAGGTTCATGGGACGAAAGAGAGTTTACTGTTGTGAGAGATACGGATCTACAGATCTATGGGAATGAAACAGATAGCATCATTTCCGAGCATGTCTTTTATACTTCTGCATCCTCTTGGAGCTGACCCTGCTTTCTCGCATCGCCCGTCCTTCCAGCCACATGCGGTCTATCGGTCATAAAAATTAAGAAAAAAGATTCGCTGACCTACCAACCCCTCAACAACAGATCAACATTCGTCATACCCACAGTATTTTCTCCAGTATCCACGCGTACATCTCTCCGTCTCCACACCTCAACCATCGATAGCCCCTCCAGGCGACGGCGACGACGTCAACCGTCTTGCGCATTATGGCAACCCTCCGCGCGCCATCTTCGCTCCCCACAAGCTCGCCATCGCCCTTACTTACACCGCCTCAGCTATCATGGCTATCCGGATCCTGGAACGTCACGCACTCGACGCTGCCCATGTGGAAGAAATCGCGCAACGTGCGCATCACATATAGCACCATTCCGTCTACTTCTCCCGCGCAAATCGACGACGTAGTCACGTACCAGAATCTCAGCTCTGACAAACTAAAGACGGTGCATGGTGTGGATAAGCCGTTCGGGGTACCTAATACAGCGGTAACACCAGCTGAGGCTGAGGCTGAGGCTGAGTCAGCGGGAGGAGAAGTGGCCAATTTGGGATACAATTGGCGTGGGAAGGGGTGGTTGGTGATTGCGACGAGTAAGTGGGAGATTTTGGGCTATGGTGATGAAGAGGGAACGGGGAATAGTTGGGTTGTGACGTACTTTGCGGAAACGCTGTTTACGCCTGCCGGCGTAGATTTTTACTCGCGCAAGGGTCGTCTGGCGCCACAGACTATTGAGAACATCAAGGCCGGGCTTGCTGGGCTAGGTGGTGAAGTTGCCAAGTTGGCAGAGCAAGTCTTCGAGGTCAAGATGGACGGAGGCAGGACAGATTGAGAGTGTTGGAAAGGTGTTGAAGATGTTTGAGCATTCCGCTATATACCCCGGGCACGAAGCCTTCGTCGGAGTTACTGTTCGTACCATTTCCCCATCTGCGCCACTCTTGTGTGCACTTGATTCCAGTGAAACGCTGTTTAAATCCATGCCGTTCCTCCAATGCCAAAATTCCTAGCGCGCCGCTAGGGATTGCTCTGTACCCTCTGCCTGCGTCAGTCGAGGAGATTAGTATAAGTACCCCGATTACCAGTTGATGCCATGGCATTCGCATACGATTGCCCTGGTCGGCGAGGATCCTGTATGATTTCGAGGTCAACGAGCAAGTCTGTGTTCTTGGACGCAGGCGCAGCTTTCTCCAGTGAGACCCGGATGAGTCTATCATCGCCTATAGAGAACGGTCCGGTTTTCGGGGTACACGTGCGTGCCTGTACACGGTACTGTGCTTCCTCGTCTTTCATGCGTGCATGAAAGCGCACATCGTCCGCTTGAACACCACCACCACTCGCATACTCCTCCCACTGCTCTGTGGTACCGTCTGACAGCTGAGGAGTCCTGGTGCGTGAAGTGGGTGTCATTGCGTGGCTAGACAGTCCAGAGCTTGGAAACGTGTTCTCGATGTTCAAGCTGTGGATATGGGAGCGCGGTCCACGAAAGAGAGTAGCTGTGTTTGGTGTCTGTTTCAGCGTGGACTTGACGCCACCGCTGCGACGCTCGCACATGTGACATTTGCATGGGCCACAACACTCCGCTGCACCATGTTAGTAAAGGCATGTTGCTTGCAGCTGAGTAAGCATGATACATACCTACGCAAGGATGGCCACAAGCTTCCACACGTCTAGAACACTTCTGCGTGCAGTTGATCCTATCGTGCTCGAACCTCGATGCATGTTAGCTATGAGAACCGGGCGAACTGCAGCAGAGTACTTACGGGTGACACATGTACGGGCAATGGTGTCCACATGGCAGCATCCCACCGCACTTGATGTCACAGCCGCCTTTGATAAGTTCAAAGCCACTAGGGTCCTCGCACCAAATTTTGCGTCCATGGTTACTGCACTCGAGCGGAAACTGATAACCTACCCGTCGCTCTTGGCCGTCAATTACCTTTGGCTTTTTGTTTTTAAACATGATGTCCACTACCGCGGCCCATGTACCACTCTGGCAAGCCAGAAGCCTTACATTGCCGAAGATGTAGAAGCCACGCTTCGCTCGAGACAGGGCAACACAAGCGCGGTTCTCGGAACTGAAGAAACCGATGGATCGCTTCTTGTTTGAGCGGACCAACGAGAGAAGCACGATATCGTTCTCTTCGCCCTGGTAGCTATCGACAGTGACGACTTGGATGCCTGGGTAGACGTGTAGGTTCGAATGCGCTTTCAAGTTTTGAGATATCTGCTTGCGCTGGCCATTGTAGAACGTCGGAATGGTTATCTTGGTCGCGTCAACACCGTTGAGGACCAGATAGTCGAAGAACTGAACCACCATCTGCGCTTCCATAGTATTCAGAGCTGACATGTTGGCGTCGCGGGATTCTGGCCATTCGTGGCAAAAGAAGAAGCTGTTGTTACCCCCCATGCCTTCGACTGGTGGCCGGTTGCTGAGGTCCTTCACGCTCTTGTGATCCTTCAGTGTGTCTTGGTAGATGGGGAGTAAAAGACGTCGTATCTCTAGTATCATGCGGCATTGACGGGTCAGTGTATCGAAAGCGACATCGTTCCAGACAAGGCGCTCAAAAAGTGACAGGTTCAAGAAGTACGGTTCGTCCTCGAAAGCCCGCACCAGAGTGTGAGGGCGCAGTTACTGGTGGTCACCAACTAAGATCAGATGCTCAAGACTGGGAAAGCAAGCCGCTGTCACTGGTGCTTCAAGAGTCTCGGCTGCCTCTCCGACGATGCACGTACGTGGGCGAAGCCCACATAGGAGGGTGCGGTACTTTGCAAGGCCTGTGGTTGTACACCCGATGATACGTGCATTGCGCAAAATGCAGACGTCCTCTTCCCATAAGCCAATCTTGCGTTGTACGACGACTTCTTGGTAGTCTTTGGCAATCTTACTAATTTCCGTCGCGATCATCTTCTTCGCTTCGCGCTTAAAGTAATTGTAGATGATGCCTCGATCTGCCACGCGGATCATAAATAGGTCGTCGGTATTACACAAGATATCTTGGATATCTGCGTTACTCAAAGAATTGCCTGTGCCTTTGTGGTTGTCGCTGAGAAACGTAGCCGGTCCGCGAAGGGCCTCAATGTCGTCGTCGTCTTGTGCTACGGCTTCCGCCTCAAGTTCTTTAAGCTGTTCGACTTCAAAGTCCTCTTCCTCGTATCTCCAGTCAAATTGCTCAGGGCCGATTGGTCGATCACAAGGTGCAAGATGCTTGCCAAGCCATTGTTCCATCAGGATTTCAGGACCGTCGGATGCCGACATTCCCATGGTGCACTGCGACTCCATCTCGAGCGACTCCGCCTGCTCTTTTGTGATCAGCCTAAGACTCAACAAGAGCTTGTGATCGAGAGGTCCCTTGTTCGCTTCAAGGGGAGCAAGCAGCACCTGACATTGGATAGTCAACTTCCTCATAGCGATGGAGGCTTGTACCTTTTGGCTACCGGGCAGCTTTCGCTGAGGTATTTCTGGGCGCACTTCAAACAATGTGCGTTTCTTGATCTCCTTGTCTTTGCTCCTTCCTCCTAATCTAATGTAGTTGGACTCAAATTGTGAGGTGTGGCGCAACAGTTGATCGAGAGAGTGATTTGTCTGAGCGGTGACGATAATCGGTGCGTCTTCTTTGCGCAGGTTGTCGCGAGCGATTTGCAGAGAGACAACGGATATGAAGGTCTTTCCTGTGCCGGGAGGGCCTTGGATAATGGCTAACTCGCTTGTAAGCATGCGCTTCAACGCTCTACTCTGCCGGCGCCACACGCTAGCTTACCGGATATGCTTCTTGACACGACCAAGTGAAAATGCAACCCTTGTCGCAAGCCCTCGGGGAGAGAATACTAGCGAGGTGATATAGACAGAGTCGTATATTCCGATGCTCTGATTCTGGTATTCTGACTCGTCTCTGAAAGGATCCGCGCGAACCTCGTCGATGGCCTCACGCAGAGGGCGGATAGCGTCTTCGCGCAGGAGCTCGTACTTTGTACGTAGATAGTCCTCGTTGCCTTGATATGCGCCTTCCAATTTGTGGGGGCGAATAGTTTCCTCCACTTCTATGAGCGATTCGCCGTTGTTGAAGTTGGACTTTCCGCGCAGCACTTCCGAAGGGCTTGGAATCTCCGGCTTATCGAGCCATGCTCCGCTAGCGACAGGCTTTTTCGGAAGCTTGAAATAGTCCCGAATGTCGTTGTTCTGACGTGTTGGCCCTGGGGCAGGCATGTTGTCGTTGGGTGCAGAGCTGCTGTGAAAGGTGGCTTGGCCACGGAATCGCTCAGTCAGGCTTGCGTATATATCGCCTTCCATCGTATGGTCAGTAAGATTTGGCCAAACTGTTATGCTAAATCGTGCGGCGTGAAGGCTTGTCGGATGAAAAACGAGGGTCACAATGGTCTTCTGATGTGCAGACTCCATTCATGCTGGTGATGAGAGCAGGGACTTACCACTGACATAAGCATCGCCCAAGCTCTCGTAGGCATTGCGGGATTGTATCTGAGGTTGTCTGTGAGGCGCTGTACTGCGGCCTCCTGAATGATTGGCTCGGTTTGACCTGTTATGGGCAGAGATGCCAACAATCAAGGTCAATCAATCAATTTGCTTGATCACGGACCCAATCATGGTGTGTGCACTGTGGCACGCACTACAAGATGGCCCGTGATCAAGCAAATTGATTGATTGACTTGATTGTTGGCATCTCTGGTTATGGGCGCGACATCCCATCTTTGTCTGACTTGGCAAACGACGTAGGAGACTGGGCGCTGATATAGCTAGCGATATGGAGCAATCGAAAGAGGGTCGAAGTCTGTGGTGTTGCGTTGTTGGAAGTCGCAGGAAAGCGTCAATATGCGGTCACGGGACTTGCATTTTGAGGAAGGTATGGTGCGGCTACAGCAAACGGATCAAGTGGTGAATTGAGTGCCAGTGCAGAAACACGCAATGCCCAGGCTCTTCATGCTTGTGAGTGGCAAGCAACAATCGAGGAAACATGGCTTGCAGGCAGGCAAAACTACAATGTGTCCAAAACAGACTGGTCATGGTGAAGGTAAAGATGAGACATGCGCGGCAAAAATTCAAACTCATGAGGCAGAACATGACAGTAGGACATGGAGTGAGACGGAAAAGCTTGATATTGTAAGAGATATTCAGGCAGGGAAGCAGATGGAGGCGGGCTTGTATACCGCAATATCATCCAGATGAGCAACGACAAATGCTTGTGACAGCACCGGAGCATAATTCATGCCCCAATACTGAATTGCTGTCGGTAGAGAAACCCCGTGGTAGAGACGAGAAGCGAGCGCTATTTCGTCGCGATGTGGAACAGCAGCTGATGGAAGAATCCTGGGGCAGATGCGCTTGTCACCAGCCGCGGAGGATCACGCTTCAGAAACCTCCTGCCGCTGGCACATGCCGCAGAAGGGACTTTGGGCTGACGGTTGACAACAGATAGAGGTCTTCTCGAAGCTCGCTCCCGGTTTGGAAGATTGGAGTCCGAGGGAGTATGGCCGAATAACGTCATCTCGCATGGCACGCTGGGCAAGGCAGAATGCATGGCGCATGGGCAGCGGCAATAATATTATACATATGATATGTCGGCCCTGTAGAAGGGATGTTCCGAGCGAGGCAAGAAAACTTTGAATGTGGTACAAGCGGGTCGTCTCGCGCATGCCGTCCGTCGCACGCACGCTGTTGGGCACGAAGATCTTTTTAAGACCCGATTCACCAGCAACAGCGACAGAGCCTCGAGCCCGGGGCCCGCAGATCAGGCCTCTGCAATTGGGCCCGGTTTTTCTCTGGACAGTGTTTTCCGGGGCCGTCGTTCGATCAGGTAGTGACTGCGCCTAACGTACCTGATGCCTGCTCTAAGGCCTGGGATGTGGGTAGTTTCACTTGGGGGGCGCAGACTGCAGAGCTTACTGAGGATTGCGAACCATGGCCTAGGAGCAGGGAGCCGGTGTTGCAACATTGCGCGGTACCGGCTCGACCATGGCCCTCGTGGAGTTGCTGGGCGTGACAGATGACACATGACAAAAGACAGCTGGCGGTTTGCTTTGACGGCAGCCGAAGCCTTCTGCCCATCCTCCCCGGCGAGACTCTTCCATGCAGCGGCGCTGGCCTGGTTGCTTCTGCGAACTGGGCCAGAGGTGCAGCGGTTCCGGCGGCCATTGGGCAGGAAGCATCCTGGTGATCAGGATGGTGGTTTAGTGCAGCGTGAAGGTTACGTCATTGCAGATGAGAGAGCGCCCGACCAAGGTCCTGTTACCAACCCCACTACATGCCCACCAGGGAGTCAACTGGGCCAGCCTTCTCGATAACGTCAGGCCACGGCACAGCACGGTGGATTCTGCTCTTCATTACCTTGCTCACCCTCTTCTTCTTTCCCCTACCTGCCTGTGTTCTGCGTTCTGCGTTCTGCGCTCATTCTTCCAGCCCCATCCGCTGTCTGTTGAGAGCGGCACACAACCCCTCTACCACCACTCCTCTCCCCCCCACTCCCCTCCCGCCGTCGCTCACTTGTCGCTTAACCGCGCAATGTCGCGACGCTACCCCACTGCAGAGCTCTATGAAGAGCGTGAGCGCGATTTCTATCGCAACGGCAACCGCAGCGAGCGCAACTATGACGAGCTCGATCTCGAGCTGCGCCGTGGCGGTGCTGGCCCTGACCCGCGGCGCAGCGCTCCCGACTTCTTCCGCGAGGACTACAACCGCCCAACGGCCGGGCCTCTGGTGATGCGAGGTCGTGACGAGGACAGTTTTTCCAGGTCTGGTGGCCGCAGCAGTCGCGGCGGTTTTGACGATGACGTCCGCTCGACTCGAAGCCGTCCCCCGCCCCCACCCTCTACTATGCGAGGCGTTGAGCGGGACGACATTAGCATCCGCCACAGTGATGCTCCCCCCATGACTCGCCGAGGCCGCGCAGACGACGTGGATGAAACCGACATTACAATCAGACGTCGCGAGCAGTCGAGGGGTCCCCCTGAGCGAGACGACATCGTTTTCCGTCGTGGTGATGGCCCCCCGGTCCGATCCGTCAGCCGACCTGCCCCGCGTCAGGTGGATGACGATGACGTGCGCTTCAGAGGCCGCGGTGGAGGCGACATCGACATCCATGCTTCTCGCAGCGAAGTCAGCCGCCACGGCCGGGATGTGTCTGCTGAGCGGGGCTCCATCCGCTTCCAGGAGAATGATGGCAATTTCGAGTTCCACGCAAACCGCCGCGAGTTCAGTCGTGATGGCAGAGATACCAGCAGGGAAAGGAGCTCCTTGACCATCAGAGGCCGCGAGCGGAGTCTTCCACCCCCAGCACGCAACCGCGGTGATCTGGTGGCCAGGGAGCGCGAAGAGTTTGTTATCCGCCGGCCGCGCGCCGAGTCTCCGCCCCAGAACAACCGCGAAGTCATAAGAGACGAGATCATCATTAGGCGCAAAGAGGAGCGCGCTCCTACCCCATCGCCCTCTCCATCTCCCCCTCCCCCACCACCGCCGCCAGCGCCAGAGCCGGAGATCCGACCTCCAATCATCCAGGAGATTATTACCCATCACAGGCATATTGATCACGGTGAGTAGTGTGACTAACGAGAGTCATGTTCAATACTGACTATCTGGTAGGTGTCGTCAGGGCGCGTACCCCAACTCCACCTCCTCCACCGGCGCCGCCTTCTCCTCCCCCGCCACTAAACGAGACCCTCGAAATCGAGATCAACCGCAGAGAGTATGTACGCAATCGGCCTACTGCCCACACTAGCTAACAACCCTAGGAGCCACAGTCGTGGACGAGGAAAGAGCAGTCATGATGAGCTCGATATTGATATCAACTTCAATCGCGACCAGGTACGTCACCGCCAGCGGTCATGCCGAGTTTGAGTTGGAGGCCGATTTCTACAACTGCAAAGCCCTTGAACGCGCATATTCTGGTGAGGCTTGGGACGGAGCAACCACAGATGGGTCGGTCTATCATCGACGTTGCGCCCGGCACCAGCCGTGCGCGCATGGGCAGCGTTGGTGGAGGGCCCAACAAGTCACCTGGCAGCGCTGCAACGGCGTCCGAAGATCCAAGTTCATCAGCGGTGAAGACGAACATACCACTGACTATAACAACCAGGGAGCCGTGAAACAACGCAAAAAGGACATGTGGACCGAAATCACCAAGGATCTGGTTATCAGAGAAGCCATTGATTCCATGGGCTACTCGTGCGAGGAGACTGATGACTTCTTCTACGTGATGGAGTACCTCCGATACGTATGTTCTGAAGCTCCTTGGGCATTTGCAGAGTACTAACTCAGCGCAGGAGGATGTGTTGCATCTTGTCGAAATCTCCGACGAGATCCGACGCAAGCGGAAAAGCCGAATCCGGGAGATTGAACTTGAGCGCAAGTCCATTCATGGTTCTCGGCCTCAATCCAGCTACGACAGCTTCTACGAACATGATGTTCACTTTGACAGCCGTCGCAGTCGATACCATTAGACTCTAGGTATGGGCGAGATGTTTGCACGATCTTCATTCGTCACCGGATCGGCAGGTTGAAGACTCGACAATCCATCAAACAAGTCTCGTGCCTTGGTTGGGGCTACGGCAATCCAATCTGCTTGTCTCGGCGAGCGGATAGCTAAGCTCGACCAACGCGTTGCTGCCATGTCTCTGGATTGCTAACGTGCCATGTCGATGTTCCAGCACGCTTGTCGGAAAAAGTCTCAATCTGCCACGGAACGACTCACAAGATTTCTGCAGTCTGCAACGAGGATATGTCCTGTATGGACTAATGACTATGACGATTATGACCAACATACCCGGAGTGAGGAAGGAAGAGGTGGTTTGTGTATATCTTTCTTTGTCATGATGCAGTTTCCGATTTCGGGGAGGTAGTGGTTGGCAATAGGGCTTATTTGGATCAATCGATCGGGGGGGACAAAACACTTCCCTTTCCGTTTTCGATGAAACTCATGAATTATTGGCGTTAATCTCATATGATTGTTCTTTGATGCTACGTGATGTTATCAATAGATGTTGTGGTCTCGGAGGTGACTGTAAAGCTTGCATGTGGGGGCAGCTGTTTGGTGGGCTTGCTTTTGGTTGCATGCACACTCGTTCTCAGCTGGTGCACGAAAAGCAAAGCAGCGCACATGCGACCGCACACACGATCGGGCCACAGGTTCATGGCGATGGCGTAGGTGTGCTCGTTTCTCTTTCTTCTTCTTTCTGTAATGTCCAAATATCGAGCCATGACAGCGTTACCAACGAGCACCAGAGAGTTATCTCTCGCACATCTACTGATAGCTGGAGCTCACATGATGCGCCGCATGTAATTCTGCACGATTCATATTCCGCCTCCCCAACAGCGCATGCGTCGTTGACTCGCTCTGCTAAAAATTTTAACACCTTCCCTTGCCTTTCCTTGTCCACAGCATACAGCAGCACAAGTACGGAAAGAAAACGTCCACTCTGGCAAGCCGCGTTACCCTGCTTGGCACTTACCCACATTCTCTTTCACACACACACACACACACCTTGTCGCTCGTTCGCTCACTCGTTCGCTCGCTCATCCTGCACAGCCGGGCGCTTCCACAGCCGCACAGCAAGCACGCCACCTGAAACGCCTGGCAGACACACATAAACGCCGCCCTCGGGAACACGGGAACACGGCGAAGCTACAGGTTAAGTGCCCGCGAAACCCACTCACTCACACCTAAACATATACACTCACGCCCCAAGTCCCCGCTGTGGCTGCAAACGCCCTGGTTGCACAATTGCTTTTCTTTTAGGGGCGAGGGGCGGTACCTGATGCTGCTACGCGCGCTTTGCTGATTGATTGGTTAGGTAGTTTTGTTCCGGCACTGCATCCATCCAGTGATAGCTGGCTAGTCATGCAAGGAGCTTAAGTTGGCATGCTTGCAGCACGCGGAGAGGGAGCGAAGGCGTTGAGACGTCGTGGTTGGAAGAGTAGGGCGCGCGTTTCAGATTAGAATAGGGTTGGGCGCGGTAGGCTAGGTAGGTAGGTAGGCAGACTGGCTGAGCTGGGCTGGCTGCTGTATGAGTTGAGGCGTAGGGTGGGGTTGGGTGTATAAGGTTATTTGATGCGCCCGCTGCTGCTTGGGTTTTGGGAGATGACGTTTGGAGACGAATGCTAGTTATCTTACTCTTTTGCTTGCTTGCTTGCTTCAGGTTACGTACGGCCTACGATACGATACAATACGATATTGTTTTGCGACAACTACTACTACTACTACTACTACCACCACCACCACCACCACTACTACTACTGGACTCTACGATCGTTGATTGTTTTATACCTCCTGCTTACTATCTGTTTTGCCATTTGGGTTCCAGTTGGGAGGTCTATCGTGCGTAAAAGCCCTGATTTCGTTCGGTGTCGCTGTAAAGTGGCTTCCTAGCACATGTGCTTTGGACCATGTGCGCAATGATGGGTTTGCGAAAAATGATTTGCGTGACTGTTGCGGTATTAGGATGTAAGTGCACCTCAACACTGTGGTTGACAACGTTGCCCTCTTTTGTATACCGTAACTAAAAGAACCCTTATACTAATCTATTCACGTAGTCTTCACATCACTCGCGACAGCACAAAATACCACCTCAAACACCACAGCGTCATCAACCTTTTACCTCGACCGCACAGAAACCCAATTCTCAGTTAACATCGCCAATGGCTCGGACGATGTATTCATTTACTTCGCCAGCCCGGCGTATTCATGGGTAGGCGTCGGATTCGGCGAGAAAATGGCAGGCAGTCTAATGATCATCATGTATCCCAACCGCGATGGCGATAGTACGTCTTACCTTGGCCCCCTTGTCTCCCCCAAAAAGCCATCTACTAAAACACGTCTTTTTTAGACGTCACAGCGTCCCCCCGTCTCGGCTCCCCCGCCTCAGAGCCCAGTTTCAACTCTTCCATCAACTTATCCATGCTCCCCGGCACCACCCTCACCGACTCCATGCTCATCCTGCGCGCCCGCTGTTCGAACTGCCGCTCCTACATGGATGTCAAGGCAGATGCCCAACCTATGATTTACGCCTTCGGTCACGGCCAGAATCTCATGTCTGACTCCCCGTCTGCGAACCTCGAACGGCATATCCGCTATGGGAGCTTCAGCATGGATATGCGGACCGCCACGGGTTCTGGCGGCGTGCCGGCGCAAAGCAAGGCAGTGAATGGCGTGAGCATGCGGGGTGAGATGGTGCGGGATCACGATGGCGCGAATCTTGCGCATGCGGTCATGGGGTGTGTGGCGCTGTTTGTGCTGTGGCCGGTGAATATGCTCGTTGTGGCTTTGTTCAAGAATATGAGGATCCACGCTATGGTTAGCGTGCTCGTTTTGGTGTTTTTGGGTGTGAGTTTTGTGCTGGGGGGTATGGTTAGTGGACGGTTTAATCGGGTAAGTCATCCTTGGTCACTCACTCACTGTGTTGATTCAAGACAACGAATCTCGTTCCATACTAACATCATCAACTTTTTTTAGTCAAAAACTTTCAACACACCACACCAAATCATGGCGTTCATCACCATCCTCCCTTTACTCCTAACTGCCATTCTCCCCCCTCTCACACGCTTCACCAACACCACCACCACCGCCAGCAAACTCCGCTCTCTCCACACACCCCTCGTCTCGGTATCCTTCCTCCTACTCGTCCTAACCGGCGGTCTCGGTCTCCATCTCTCCTCGCAAAGCCGGCCTATAATCCTCGTCTACACCGCCATCTCCCTCGCCGCATTCATCTTCCTATTAGTAATGCAATCCTGCATCCGCAAACGGGGGTCCGCGTATTCGCGCGCCACAGGCCGCCATCACCAGCACCAGCAAACCTCATGTCAAGGATACGTTGAAACGGATAGAATGGTTATGCTGGCCAAGATGGAGGATAGTCGTAGTGCGAGTTCGGCTAGTCTGACTAGACCGCCGCCGCCGTATGCGTATTATCAGGGCGGCGATGATGGTGGGAGCGCCGAGTTTGGCGCCGATGGTCAGCTGGCGCCTACGCTGCAGCCGAGCCCCGCGAGAACTAGGCAGTTTGGTGGTGGGACGATGCCGGGGCCGCAGTATTTGCTCAACATGCATCCTGGGGTGCCAGTGCAAGTTAGTCGGATGTGAGCATGTGCTCGCGGAGGGGAGGTATGCATGAAAACAAGCCCATGATGATACGATTAGCGTTGGTGTTCAAGGACCGTTGGGTTGTGTTGGTTTTCTCCTTGGGCGTTTGGGGTGTGAGAGATGCCATGTAGCGTTGTGCATTTATCGGCGGACGTCAAACCTTCGGGCGTGCCAGAGAGGCATGCAAATTGCGCCACATGATGCGGAAGCAACTTGAATATTTCAAAGACATTCTGTGATATTTTCTATGACTCCATCTGTCGGTCGTTGGCTGGTTTACGGGGTGTTCCACAAGATGCGGCACATAGATAGGCAAAGTCCGGGTCCGCTACTTTGCACGTGATGATGATGACGCGGCTGTGGTGGTAAGGTTGCGCAAGCTGAGGCGTTGCCTTGCTTTGTTTCCAGACTCCTTTTTGCTTCGTTTCTACATCATCCTCCATCCTCCAACCACTTGATCTACCCTCAAACGCTACCTACAATGTCTCCTAGCAAGCTGGGTGTCTTTGCGAACCTGGCGCTGGCCGCCAGCGCCGTGCTCATCCCTTCGGCGATGACTGCGGAGGACCTCGGCGATGACCACGCGTTGGAAACTCTTGCCATCAACCCATCGCAGCGATCCGTTGTACTGGAGTGCCCGGAATGCGCTTTCGCAATATTAGATGGAGAGTCGCTCAAGTGGAAGGCTGATGCCGGAAACACATTCGTACGTACTAGAACCTAGACATCGCAGCCTTGTATACTGACCTCAACTAGCGCCTGGATTTCGATGTCGGATCGGAGCAAGATACTCTGAACCTCGACAAGACCCAAATCTACCCGCCTTCATTCGGTTCTCCCTTCCAAGCCTATCACGTCACACAAATCGACCCTTCTTCTGATAATGGCCTGCGTCTGCGCGTTACCAGTTTCGAGTTCCAGTATAACGGCGCCGAGACCATCTCAGAGGAGGGCACGGAGCTACTGCCCATGACGTTCAAGATAACCTCGGTTGAGGGCACGCCTGTGAAGCCTCCTTCCCTTCAGATCAACGTACTGAAGGACTCTGAGGGCCGTCTTATGATTGCATCCTTCAGCGAGGCTGAGCCCAGCAAGAACACACCATCAGAGAAGGAATGCAATGAATGGCCACTATACTGCAAGTGGAAGGCTATCATGGCCGACCGTATGGAGCAGATTAAGCACATGGGTAGGCCTAGGCCCGGCTGCCACAAGCGACCGCACAACCCCATGGAGCACGACACCAACGTCGGCAAGCCTCCGCACCGCTTCCGCCCCGGCAAGCCTCACGACCACCATGGTCCTCACCACATGGGCCACCACCACCACCATCACCGTCACCACCACTTCTCCATGTTTGTTCGTCGCGCTTTCTTCACCATCTTCGTCCCCATTCTCATCGGCATCTTCGCTGGTACTCTTACATACCTCGTGGGTATGGCTCTTGGATGCCTCATCGCTATCACCGTTGCCAAGTTCCGTGGCCAGCGCTACCAGCCAATTGCTCTCGACGAGGAGGACGTCGAGGCTGTCGAGGCTGAAGAGCACAGTGAGAAGGAGGAGTACGCCGAGCTCCCAGCATACGACGCCCCTCCGGTCTACGAGGAGGCTACTGACAAGCCTGCTGAGGAGACCAAGTGAAGTGGAAAGGAAGAGTGGGTGTGGGCATGAAAGAATGGATCTGACTGGTTGGAGTTGAAGGCTAGATTGCACGAGCACTTTCGTTCCTTGGTTTAGCGATAATTTGAGTAGTTAGTAGGTGAAGTGAATTCCATTGTGTACTTGAGTATTGAAGGCAAAGGTCTATCACGTCATGCTAGTATTGCTTTGCGATGGCGCAGTCGCGCGTAGCTGGACTTGCGGTGAACGCGTCGCAGAGTGGCGGGACGTCTTGAGCAAACCCGCGTGCTTGAGGCTGAAGGAAGTGCAGACGATCGAGAAAGCGGAAACAAGCATGCAACGTATCGTTTCCCAAAGATGTATACGCGCTCTCACCATCCGCCAAAGTTGATGTCGGTGTTCTGGACGCGTCGGGAATTCAAAGTTGCCGCACGGACCAGCGGGCCATGACAGTCGCAACTGCCCCAGCCGCGCCCGCCCGCCAGGTCAGGGCGCCGCCGTTGGAAGTGCTGCTTTCCAGGCTTTTCATTTGGGTCGCAAACTGTGAAGCGGGCAACGCCCGCTCGCTATTTTTGCTTTCATGTTCCCATTTGCCCCGCCCCAACCCGGTTTAGCGCCACCACTTGGGCGTGTGTGATCTCGAGGCAGCCGCCGCGCCCGCCCCTCGTATAAATAACCAGCCCGCCCACTCCCGAGCTGCCTACTCCTTCTTCCCTTTTCGACATCCATCTTCAACTCCACCCGCTAAAGACGTGCATCCGCGTCTGTACCCCAATACCCCATCAACCGACATCTTCTACTAGTACCCTGACAACATGACTGGACGTAAGTACATCTTCTCGCCTTGCATTGTCGCCACGCTTGCATTGCCGTTGTTGGTTGGTGCCGCAGCTGCAGTCGGTGGTGAGGCGCGCTTGGTGTTGAGGCTCAACGCGTCGCCCCACTAACACGCCGCGCATTTCGCCCGACCGACCGGCCAACCAGCCAACCGTCAAGCCATCTTGCTTGCGCACCATGACTACGGTGTTGCTGCGTGAACCCTCATACATGCTTCGTACAGTATGCTAACTTGTCTCTCCAGGCGGCAAAGGTGGCAAGGGCCTCGGCAAGGGCGGTGCCAAGCGTCACCGCAAGATTCTTCGTGACAACATCCAGGGTATCACCAAGCCCGCCATTCGACGTCTCGCTCGCCGTGGTGGTGTCAAGCGTATTTCAGCTAGTAAGCATCACCCTCATCGTCTCCTTGCCCGCCAAGCTCTAACATGGCCATAGTGATCTACGAAGAGACCCGTGGTGTCCTCAAGACCTTCCTCGAGAGCGTTATCCGTGATGCCGTCACCTACACTGAGCACGCCAAGCGTAAGACCGTGACCTCCCTCGACGTCGTTTATGCCCTCAAGCGCCAGGGCCGTACTCTCTACGGTTTCGGTGGTTAATCTTCTCGTCTTCTCGTCACACGTCACCGGCACCCGACATGGACAGCTTCTTCGGGCTTCTTTTTTTTTGCTGGTCACATTGTTTATGGATATGATCTAGTCACGGCTATCGGTCTTCACGGCGTTATGTTCATGGGTGGTATGGGGAAATTGATCAATATAGGAAGCTTTCCATCTTCATTTGGCTAATTCAAAGTCAATGCAAACACTTCAATGCACACCATATCGTCAGCTTGTGATGATGTATCTTTTCCGTTCCCTCACCTTATTATTCCCATACCTAGGTCTGCCCCATTGGGAATCGGCAGGCACAAAAACCTCCACCCCTCTGTAGTCTTTTATTGTCAACATTGAACCAACACCACCACGCCAGCATATCCTCCGAATCCTTTCGTGATATACCATCGCATACTTTGCTCCATTTCAAATCCGCTCTGGCTTGCAACCATGCCATCCGCCTAATCTTCTCCATGCAACATACCCCACTTTAATCTGGAGGAGCGCCGGTCATGGTATGGGGTTGGATGTGTGTCTGCCTTTTCGCGCGACAATGGGCTGCCATTTTTTAGACGTGCTGGCTAAGGTGTCGACATCGGTGCCTGTTTATGCGGTTCTACTCAGGGCACTGGCGCAGATGGCGTTTAATTCTATATACTTTGGCACGACGACGGGATTGAACACTATTGTTGCTATGGCTACGCAGGGATTTTGTAAGTCTACACTTTGCTTATCTAACCTGTATACATATATGTGTGTGTGTATGTGTGTACGTGGGCTAATGTCATAGATCTATCCCATCTCATACCATTCCTCCCACATCCTCGCCCATTTCTCGAAGAAAAAACGCGTCTCGAGGGCCCTTGTTCGCTCGATCGCTAGGGCATCGTCCTCAACATCATCGGCTTTTGTTACCTCGGCTTCATATGCGTCGTCTCCAACCTTCCCAACGCTATTCCCGTGACGAGCAAGAGTATGAATTATACGTCTGTGGCTACGGGCGTCGTCATGCTGATTAGCTCAATCTTCTGAATTGTGAAGGGGAGGAAGAGGTTTACGGGGCCAGACGCTGGCAGTTTGTTGGATGCAGGGAGGCATGTTGTGTAGATCATTCGTAGTTGGGCGGGGAGAGATATTCGCACGTACCCATAGAGCATCTCGCTTTGCAGATTTCGGATGCGAGAAATAGAAAAAGAGGAGCGTGGCTGACATGACTGGAATATCCTACTGTGTCTGTAACGTGTAAGCAGTACTTTACCTAGGAGAGTGTTACCCATGTGCAGAAGTCTAGTACGCAATGTGGACCCTGATATGAACGAAACCATGGTAACCCTGTTTGATTCCACGGGAGATAATCATCTAGCGCGCAATACCCATGGCGCTACCAGAACATGTAGCAAATCTACACTGCGATTTCATCTTGTACAGATTTTTTTCCTTCTTCATTTGGTTCCTTGATATCGTTGGATACACACCAAACTCATCATCATCATCATCATCATCATCATCATCATCATCATCAACTTCGTACGGCAGCGCGCGCAGATGGTGGATTTGTCCATGGGTCTGGATCAAAGAGGCTAGTTCTCGTCTGGGTTGTTCGGTTTGTCCGGCGGAGTTGCAGGGCATAGTTTGGAAAGAGGTGGTTGATATGGGAGCGTTGGGGAGGGTGGTGTGGGGTAAGCTAAGGTGGTGAAAAGTAAGAAGAATGCGAGAGAGAAAGGGAAGAAGGAGAAGAAGATGAAGAAGAAGGGGAAAGGGACCAAAGAACAGAGGGCAAAAGGCGACATGACGCACGAAAAAAAAAGTTCGCCTCGAAAAAAAAAGGATGAGCGTATTGATGATGTGGAATTTGTTGCAGTCGGTGATGGTGGTTCACAGGCTCGCTTTCACTGTCTTGTGTTGTCTAGGCTGCTTTCACTGTGGTACTGGCTGGATCGCCTTCACTACAGTGGAGACAGTCTTCCCGAGGCGCAATAGCTGGAAGATTAGCTCAGCTCAAGTCTACTATACCCTCAGTCCTCGAAATCACAACCACCAGCCACCTTCGTCTTCAGTTCCTTTTTGTTTTATCTTAATACACCATTGCTTCTTTCTCTCCAGCATACTCTCCCAGCCATTCAATTTTGGCGCTGGCGCCAAAATGGCTATCAGCAAGCAAGGAAGTCTTCCCGCCCGGTGCGGAGACTAGCGCAGGGACTAGCGCGGACACGGCGTCTTGGCACAATGGACAAGGCCAACAAAGAAGCTAGCGATGCATAAAGTCTTTCAACACCAGATTGTGGTGAGCAATCCAAGTATCGCAATGAATGAGGAAGAAGAGTACAATCACCTTGCGGATCTTACCAGCGAGAATGACGGCCTAAGGAGCAAAGTCAATTCTCTCAGGGCCGATCTTGCGAAGGCCGAGAACGCGGAGCGCGAAGCCAACTACGAGCTCGAAAAGAGTAGGCAGGCGCTCAAGGAAGAGAAGGACAACCTCGAAGAACTCCAAGCACAGATCTACAGGCTTGAGAAGGATATCGAACACGAACAAGCCGCTACCAAAGACGCCGAAGGACGAGTCGAAGTCCTCTACACCGATCTCGACCAGAAGAGCTTCGCACACCGCTCCGCCCTCGACGACCGAGACAACGCGCTCGCTGATCTCAAGGACAAGGAGCTTCAGTATGAAGGCCTGGAGCGACAATGGCAAGAGTGCGAAGACCGAATTGCCCAGCTCGAGGCCGAGAAAGAGGACGCGCAATTCGTAGTCAACGCGGCCGCCGATGCAGAAAGCGACCAGGCCAGACTGCGCGAGCAGATTGCCGACTTGGAGCGCACCATCATGGTCAAGGACGAGCGCATCAGCCATCTCGAGATGCAGGTCCAGAAGGAGCGACAGCGCAACTACAACAACGCCGATGCGATAGCTAGATCGTTGGCTGCTTCGCCCGTCGAAGAGGACGATCACTATGGCGCTATTGGCTTTGACTCGCTGGAAGCTGAGCTCTCCATGGTCGACGACGAGGAATCTGTTTACGAGCCGGAGCCCAATGACTACTCAAGGATTACAGAGACGCTTCTCACTTGGTCGCCTATTGCGCCTGCCGTTCAGGCACCGTCGACACTTCATACCCAGGACACCGCAAGCATCTCGCCCAGAGCCCCGAAGGTACCGCTACTCGCGACCCATGTTCGTGAGGCTGGCCATTTCGAGCCTCTCGAACCGGCTCCCGTTGCACCTTCCTCGCTCCATATGCAAGAACCCTTCAGTATCGCACCCATAGCCGCATACATACCGCGACTTACAACCGATGTTCATGAGGCGAGCCGTTTTGAGCCTCGGGAACCTGCTCCTGTTGCGCCCTCCTCTATCAACATGAACGAGGGTGTGTCTACTGAGCCTGTTGCTGCGTGCGTACCTATGCACGAGTTCAGTGTACCTGAGGCGGTTAGCACTTCGCCCATTGAGCCTGCTCGCGCCTCGTCATCCAGCATCAGCATCAATGAAGGTGCTGCGACTGAGCCGGTTGCTGCGCGCATGCCTACTCATGAGTTCAGTGTACCCGGAACAGCAAGTACCAAGCCCATTGAGCCTGCTCGCACCCCGCTCTCCAGCATCTATGCCCACGAGTCCGCAAGCACGTTCCCCGTCGAGCCCGCTCGCGCCTCACCCTCTAGTATCTATGCGCAAGAGTCTGCAAGCACTTCACCCATTGAACCCGCGCGTGCCTCGCCATCCAGCATTAATGTACACGAGACAGCCAGTTTGGCACCCCAGGACCCTGCGCCGGCTCCACAGAGCACCCTCAACCAGCAGGAAATCGCCAGCATCTCTCCGAGGGAACCTGGTACCCCCACACTCGCAGTGAACGTAAAGGAAGCGGCTAGCACAACTCCAACTGTACGCCAAGTCACTGTTCTTACGAACCAGGTAATCAACCATGCGATCGTCAGCACGACCCCGATTGCACCTATCGAGATCGCTACTGCCGGCATCTCGACCCAGACAGACGCCCCTGTGCTTGCGATCCAGCTGGCTGTATACGCAACTGTCAGCACAACCCCGGTTGCGCCCACTAAGATCCCCGCCATTTGCAACGTCTCCAACACTTCCGTCATAAACATCTCTCCTATCGAGCCCAAGACCGTTCAGCGCAAACTCGTTACCAAAGGCACCCAAACTACGCCGCCCGAGGGCCCAAGCATCGGCGTTGCGCCCGTCATGATTACCCACGAGGTAGAGCCTATTGAGCAGGTCCTTCCCAGGCCAGAGCCCAAGCGAACTACCGCCAATACCGGGGTCCAAACAACCATGGAGGCTGTTGTAGATGAGCTTGAGGTCACTCAAACACCTTCCCCGACCCTTGTCACTACTTCAAACAAGTTCGGTGTCACAGACACGATCTTGCTTCTCCTCGCCACTCTCCTCATCATCTTCTGCGTCTACTTCTACGCGAAGGTGAATGCCTGGGAGACTGCCAACGGTGTCGGCCTGGGGGGTGGTTACGGCAACATGGCGAGTCGCAGCGGCGCTTACGGTAACGGACGCCATCTTTTCGGCATTCTCCCCGTCGGCATGGACGTTGGCGACTCGTGGTTCTCTGAGCAGTTTGCGCGACATATGTCTTCTGCCGTCTCTCGTTTCGAAGACTGGGCTGGAATCGCGTATGAACCACTTTATTGAGCTGTTCTGTTGTCGTCGCTTTTTCCCACACCCCCTTTTTTCCCGAACATGACGTTTCCACGCGTTTGGAGAGGCACCATCGCAGAGGTCTCGTGTCCTTTTCATCGACATCGCCTGACGCGCTCTGATGACATCGGGTAGTTTGGTCATCTGCTACCTCATTCGAGTTTGCCCATATATACTTCAACATCATGACGGCGTTTTTTCTTTTCTTTTCCTGCTATTCCAACCACTCCCAAAATTGCTAGCGTTTTTTCTACCCTGTTTTTGTTCTCGGTTCTTGCTTGACCTTTTTAGCGATACGAAACAAGCTGGGATTGCTACGGTACCTATGACCGGAATTCACCAGCTCATGGCATATATGAAACAGCGAGCGAGCATCTGTTTTTTTTTTTGGTTTTTTCCTAATGAGCTTCGGCCTCATTCAACCCCCTTTTTTGTTTCAAAGAGAAACGACGACAACATAAGATATACCCCCCCTTTGATACCCCCCTTCTTATTACTTTTCCACGAATTTGCGACAATACGAAATGTATAACCTATGATAGATTGGAATCCACTGATACGCTTGTCATCTTGATGATGATGACAATGATGATGATGATGGGAAAACAAACACAATTGTATGAAGTGCAAATATAGATTGAAATTACTTAGTTGCCTATTTAGTTGCTGAATTGAGGATTAGTCACTTTCTCATTTTGTGAAGATTAATTAAAAAAACTACCAGAACCTGGTCTCTTCTCTTCCCCTCTTTGAGTTTGTCTGTTTTGCTCATTCAGGGGCATGTGAAGAAGGGCGGGAAGTACGTCAGCTTGTCAGTTCATGCCGATAATATCGCGCATCGCTCAACGCAGACACATGTTCATGGCGGCTTGGGCATCCTCCTTATCAACTGATGGACGATCTACCCCCCACCCACGACACCCCTTGCATATTGGAAGCATCTCCCGGGATGTGTTCGAGTCGCTTGCACCAGGGCAACAGCATCAGTGCCCAGGTCAACGTCAGGCCCGAGCTGGCGGAAGCTGAAAGCTCCGACAACGTGAGGGGCGCTTTGAAGCTGGGAAAGGTGATGTGATGAGGTGTATTCATGATAGTCTCCGGAATGGCGGGAGGTCTCAAACAGGCTTGGTTGTAGGTTCGACGCTTGACCGAGTGGTTAGGTATCATGGCGGTTACGTTGGAGTCGGGATACATGTTCCGCAAGAGGGGTGTTGGTGCGCGGGAAAAGATATAAAGAGAGTAATGGTTGAGCGGTGGCTGAAGGGTAATATGTGATGCAGCTATGGCCGGGCGCGGGAACGCATCGTGGTACCAGATAGTGCGGTTGGGCAGGGAGGCCCACCCACGACAGAAGCCGGATATTTCCGCAGCTTAGTCGCGGCCCTGTCAATCAACCACAAAAAACCCCTGGAGACGTTCACGGCAGTGGGTTGTACGGGCAGACAGACGTGGTGCGCGGCGTGGCTATCCGGACTTGGGCAGCACGGCAGCTGCGTGTAATCACGCACGACCGCGCTGCAGATGCCGTGACACGAAAACACGTGCACGTGGGCCTGAGGCATCACAGGAGGATGCCATGCATGTGTGGGTGCTGTGGAGAGCCGACTAATAGGAACCGGCCACGATGGAGGAGCAGAAGGAATGGGTCCTTCGCTCGCGGTAAGAGGCAAGAGATCCTATAGGCAGTGAGGCCAGAAGTTTCTGCACGCTTTGAGCATAGGGCCTGGACCGGTGAGAGGCCGCAAGAGGCCACAAGAGGCCACAAGAGGCCACAAGAGGCTACAAGAGGCTACAAGAGGCTACAAGAGGCTACAAGAGACCACAAGAGACCAAATGTTGCCGCCCTCGTAGTGTTGTCGAGGTTTGCGCGCAAAGTGGCATAGGGCAGGCGCATGATTGTAAGGCAGAGAGAGGTAGCGAGACCGAATGGGCGAGAGTCGGTGAAGGGTGTCTGACGTGAACGCAGTCAGGTCGGTCTGGCCATACAGACGTCACTGAAGACGCCTTGGTTGTCGCTGGGTCACTGGCGCTGCTGGTAAGAAATGTTTTCGTCGACGCCGCCCCGTTAAAAACGCCATCGGCTAGGCCCGAGTCAAAAACCCTTCCCCCGTTCGGCAGACACAGGGCTGGTGTCGCTTTCTGCGAGGCTGCGATCCAATCATGGCGGCGTCGTTTGGTAGTGAACGAAGTTACCTGCTGCTGACAGCAGCGATGCCCGTTTGGTTTGGCCATGGCCACACACACACACGGCCTCTACTGGAGCCGTCAGGCCCTTGGGCGTCCCTCGTCGCAGTTGATGCCCAAGCAGCGCCACCTCAAGGCCTGTCCCCACACACTCGCATTGCCCACTTTTACGCTTGCTACCCAAATCGCACCAGCAGCTCGAGCTGGCCTTTTCTATGGGGACACTTTGCCCATCCGAATAATTAGATCGGCTGCCGTCGGTACGCCGCTGTTTTCGTCGTCTTTTCTCTTCCTCTGCTTGCCTGCTACTGCTGCTGCATTCAGCCCGCCCCCAATACACACATCGCCATCTCTCCCGCCACACTGTCACAAGCTCCTTCGCGTGCTTGCTGCCCGAAAACCCTATCCCCCAACCGATTGACGTGCATATCTGCGCCAGCCTTCGGCCAATCACCCCGCCCCCGCTCCGCCCACGCTCCGCCCAACCCTCAACTGCGGCTCTGTTTTTTGTCAAGACCAGCCCTTGGTCGAGCACTCAACAAAGTACTCTTCGCGTCGCCCGTACAGTTGAGAATAGCCGGTGAAAGTGCGCAATACTGCCTCTCGCATAGACTTGTATACCTCCAGGTGCACTCCTGTCGTGATCCCCGACAGACATTACACCCTCCCAGGAAGCTGCATCCCATCAGCTTCGGTATCCCACAAAGGGTCGCCGGCAGCCACGCCGTCCAAGGTCCACTCTTGTCCGGTATATTGGTCCAACCCCCGCTCCTGCGTGCTGCATATCGTCCACCTACTCTTCTGGGCTCCCCTAGGACACCATAGCCCCCGGACATCCACAGAAGCCTGCGCCGTCATCCCGACGTGACTTGTCTCTGTTCCACACACCCCGGAGCATAATCTTGGTGCCTTGAGAGAGCGCCCCCTCCCCCACCTACTTGTCCATTCTAGCGCCCAAAGCTTGGCCCGTTTCCTGGAATTGACAACAGCGTCATCTTTCTTTTCTTCCCATCCCCGCACACCTCGCCGTAACCATGTCGCGCGCAAATCAATGGTTTGTGCCAGGCGATGGCATCGCGAGAGAAGTCATCACGGCTGACATCCAGCGCTATCTGGGCCCAGATGCCCTTGTCAGGCCTGGCTCAGGCACCGGAGAGTACCAGGTCCGCACTTCTTTGCCGCACACAACACGGAACGATACTGACATGCGATATAGGGCCAGCCGGGCTACTGGATAACCGCCTACCGTACCCTGACATCGGTATGTTGAGTGATTCGCGCATCCTTAGAGCACCACACTGACGGCTTCGTCGTAGCAAATGATTCAGGACCTGAAGATGGACTCACAGCGCTGGCAGCAGGAAAGGCAGCCTGGCGATACGCGCGGAGGTAGCCACAGTCCTCAAGTGCGCACTTCAAAGGTATCAGTGGGCTCTAACGCGTCACTAGTAGCTTACCAGGACTCTCGCACACATGCTGCTCGCCAACATTGGGGTCCATCAAAACCCTTTGACCACGGCAGCTCGTCGCATGGCGCAGATGCTTATGACCAGCCGCGTGCCTCGACGGCGTCGTCTAGGACCCCTGCGTACGGAGGATCCAGTAGCTCTTACACCAGTGATCCGCACTACACCACGACTCCCACATCCACCTATGGAAGCTCACATCCGGGCTACCAGCCCCCGGGCGCCTCTGCTGCACCCAGGACATCGCCAGCGGATCCATACTCCTCATACTCGCAGCCTGGAGGTCGGGATTACCCTGCGCAGTCAGCCTACTCTGCATACCCCGCGGCCACACCTGATCCATACGGACGACAGGCGCCCCCCCAATCCGCTCCATACACCGCCTCAAGGTATTTTGGTTACTATGACAAACCCTTTTTGGCCTATCGCTAAGCCTCCCCCTAGTGCCACAGCAGCCGCTCCAGGCTACTACATTGCCTCGGATGGCCGGCGTAAGTACATTTCATCTATGCACACCACGGAACTAACAAATATCCTACAGAATACCCTCTATCGCAACAACCTCAGTCGTCGCGCAACCCACAGTCCGGAGCCTCTAGGTACAGTACAAGATAGAGGCCAAATCTGTCTTTCGGCCGTGTTATTGTTCCTGCGTCGATCTATCGAACCCAGAGATACCCTTTCTTTCCAAGCTACTGGATAGTGCTCTGGAGTCTGGCCACACCTAATATTTTAATGGACCCCTTCTATCCTCCGGGAACCGTAGGGAGTTTATCGTTTCCAAAAGCGTCCGGATAGAGAGCCGTTTTCCTAGGAGCTGAAGCCATGGACCATACTTCTTCCAGCCTGGTTGAACCACCCAAGGAGCATTGTCCGTCCGGTTTTCATTCTGCGTTTGATCTTCACGTGTACGTTATCTGAGAAATTGGGTTTCATTTCTCATTCCTCATCTACTGGATTTGACTTTTGGGGTGCGCAACTACTATTGCCATGGATTATACCTCTCCCTCAGGACATTCATTGCAATGATGGCTCTTGCTATCCTGGCTGTTGCATCAATTTCCGGATCTTGCTTTTCTTGCAATGTATATACCTGCGACCTGGACGTTGCTCCACCATGTCGATGTTTACGAATGGACGGTTGTCTGCGCATGCACAGCGTGTGACAGGCAAAAAAATACCAGTGCATACTATATGGACCTCTTTACTTCCAACTCCTTGCATTCCTACCACATGCTCCTATTTGATAACCTAATCACTATTTCGATGCCTTTAGCCCTGGTGTTGCCTCGCCGTTCCGCTGACTCGACCTGCATCATTATAATCACCCCGATGGCGATTCCTGGGAAGATCCACGCACCCTGCGCTCTATTTGCGCAATCCTGCCGACTCGGCTCCGAGATTTTCGCCTTGTCTAGCCATGCAATTAAATGACTCGCATTAGTAGAGTGATGAATCTCGCCTTTTTGTTCCCGCCCGCTGATCAGCATGGCTAGAGCCGCAATCATCTTGCGCCCTCTTCCGTCCATGATTCCATTGCGATACCGACAACCAAGCCGTTCCCCTAACTTTTGCATTTCGATGACTATCAAGAAGCTACTTCACCATGATACAGTCGGTGTGACACGGCCGTTGTACATGTATATGATGGCACGTGACTATAATGCTCGTGACTGTGCACGACGACCTTGGCGAGTCCCAAAGAACTGCGATATCTGCTGTCGAGACGCGATGTCTTGGTCGAGATGAAGTGGCGAGGCAAGGCGGTGATGAACGCTCCGCGTGATAAAAACTTGCTTGGCAAGTGTAGCGGGTCGAGCCTTTAGAGACCAGATTGCATGTGTACAAGAGTGCAGTAGCCGGGCAAACGACGCTGTTCAACCGTCCGACCTCTTCTTGAACCAACAAGCTGCACAGGCAAGATGTCCGATACTCGTGGTTGGTCATTTGGTCTTGTCACCAGCCGTCGGCACGAGTCATGATGGCACATTCCTCTTCGGAACCCAAACCCGCAACTTGTACCGCTAACATCAGAATCATCCGGACTCGCACTACCGCAATCGACAGCAACTCCGACTTGGCCGTTATCTCGCGCTATCAGCTACCGAAACCCCTCAGCTTCAAGTAACGCTTCGGTCCTTCGGAGATGCACCCGTATATCTTTGCTTGCCCGTCTTGACTTGTAGGATAGACAAAAACACGAGGGTCTGCTTTTCTGTGTCGTGAGAGCTCTTCCCTGTTTTTGCTTGTGGCAACACCACCCAATATGATTGCATTTTCGAAGCTATGGGTGGCTTCAACGCTCCTCGTGCAGCATGTGTTCGCGGGCCGCAGTCTGGTTGCACGGAATGAGACGGAAAGCTATGCAGCGGGCTTACTACAAGAGTCGATGGATTGATGGACATGTACTATGACAATGAGAAGGGATATTTATTCAGCTTGGACGCTGCTGCCCTAACTCACGACACGAGAGCGAGCGCCTGGTATGCAGCGGGTTTGCTGGCACGCAATAAGGACGATGATGTGGAACAAGCGATCCGAATCGTGACGAACATCATCGGAGGGCAATTCAAGAACGAGAGTGAACAGTGGTACGTTCGCAGCCACTGAGTCTGGTAATATCCGTAGAGCCATTGCACGATATGGGAACTCCTATCCCAGCTAACGCACCCCCCCAAAAGGCTTGGCGACTATCAAAAGTATCCCGAAGAGCCTACAGTAGGCGCTGCAGAATACCCAGCCGTCATCTACAACTCATGGGACCCCAATTGGCGCGGCTTCATTGGAACCACCTTCATTGTAATGCTAGAAGAGTTCCCGCATCTCCTGCCACAAGACACTACAAACTACATGCTAGAAAGCCTATTCAACACCACCATCGGCGACAGCTATCGCGTTGGCGGCGTGGACGACGACAATCTGTATCCCGCCTACAGCAATCCCTCCATCATGCGCGCCTTTGTGTCCGGTTACATTGGCCGCCGCCTCAACGACGCCAACATGACGACCGCCGGCGAAGCCTACGCCAAACAAATCATCGACCTGTTTGTCCGCGACAACACGTTGTCTGAATCGTTATTTGAGCATTTTGACGCTGCAGATGTGGACATTGGTAGGCAAGGAGAGGTCGCCTATAAATAAAAAGGTATGTTTATTCATGTTTTGCGTTCCGAAACTTGCATTCACGACATGTACGCGAGAGGGAGGGAGGGTGAGAGGG
>LR132461.1:0-37181 GCA_900634815.1 Paradendryphiella salina | reverse complement strand
GAGAGAAAGAAAGAAAGAAAGAAGATAGGCGTGGCCTGGGATTTACGTCTGGACCCGAGATCCAAGGGGTGGATGACCGCCATGCGCCGCCGCTGGTACCTGTTTTAGAAACATTTCGGAGGCCAGGTACGCACACCAATCATGACTCGTGGCGCCACGTGCTTGATCGAGCGCGAAGTGGAGCCTGCGCTGCGGGTTCACGCGGCTTGAATTCTATGGGGCGGTCGAGAACATTGGAGGGTTGGATTCATCGCTAATGGTGTGCTGTCCCTACCAAACAGCAACAACAACGGCAAGCAAGACACTTGGTGTCCTAGACGAGAAGAAGTAAATAGGCAATGAAAAAAAAAGGGTTTCGGTTATGTATAAGTTAGTTCTATTCAAAGCAAAATCTTCTCATCACCAGGCTAAGTTCTTTGTGCAATCTACACATGAACGTCCCTCACCCCTTGGCCAGCCGGAAAGGATGCGCCTCGGTATTTAGCACAAAGTCGTCGAGGCTGATCAAGCCCGTATCTGCAAAGCACAGATAGAAATACTTCAACGTCTCCGCCATCCAGAAACTCTCCATGTAGTCTTCCTTCTTTGACCCTTGTACCGTAACGTCTATTACCGCCGCATTCGCATACTGCGTATCCGTCGCCGTAGTTACTGCTTCGAACATTGACCACGCCGTCTCGCGCCAGCCAGGGTCGCCGGTGATGCGCCACAGGATGAAGACAGATTCAATGGCCTCGGGACGGAGGATGTAGCGGGGATCTTTGGCAGTGGTGAAGCCTTTGGGTAGATGGGATTTATACTGTGGTCGTGCAGCTGCTTCGGTGGCATAACGCTCTTCGTTCCATTCGCAGGGTTTGTGGCGGTCGGGGCCGGGACAGAGTGCCATGTTGTATCTCTCTGGCATGATGCCCGATGGGAAAGAATGGTAGGCGTAAGCGCAACCACGAGCCAGCTTCGCTCCGGTATCGAGATAGTCCTCGTTGCTGAACAGGCGCCCACCGAGCGCAAAGAGTCCACCAATGAAGCACGATAGGTGTTCACTCTCCGGGTCCAGGCTGGGGCCGTCGATGTGAACGTCGACGTTGCCTGAGATGAGGATTTCCTCGTTGCCTGGTATCATAGGTGCGAAAAAGAGGTTACTCGTCGCTGTGTCCATGAAAGCGCGAGACATGACTTCGTACTTTTCTGCACTGGCATCGGTTGCACCAAGCAAAGCATGCGCCTTGGGTAGGTATTCATACAGCGAATCCGCGTTTCCACCAATGGAAAATTGATATCCGGATACCACGTCCTTGTTCCGCATAGACACGTACATGGGCCACATGCCGGGAAGCTTGGTAGCATTCTGGTCTTGGTAGAAGACATCCATAACGCGCGAAACAGCAGCGTAGTACTTGTCATCACCCGTGATCTGGCTCAGCCTGCTGAACTCCAAAGTGATGGTGCCTGGACTCGCGCTGACCACCTCACTCTCCACTGTCAAGCCTACACCCCTCTTCGCATCTGCAAAATGGATGAAATCAACCGGCATGTGGTTTTCTGTATTGAAAGCCCCGTACAGCAAGTCGCCCACTTCGATTGCTTTCGTCTTCAGCACCTCGTGTCCGCTCAAGTCGAACGCGGCAAGCAGTCCGCCTAGATACCGTATGCACGTCTCAAAAGTGTTTACTGTCGGGGCTGTAGAAGTGCCAAAGTCGATCGTCGCAACCGCTTCGACAGCTTCGTAGAACTCATCGCGCATGCCCATCATCCACAGCGTGTCCAGACTATCCACCAAGGTCGCAGCCCAACCAGAGAATTGATCGACATAGGCTCCGCTTATCGGCTTCAGCGCATCTTTCATCCAAGCCTTGCTCCTATAGCTAGCCCAGCTCTTTTCAAACACCCTCTTCACTTCCAGCCGTCTCGCCTCCTGCACAGCATGTACGCCTCGTGAGTCGGGCTTGAAGCCATGCTGGATGCGAGGGCGCGTCGTAAAGGGCGCAGGGAGCTTAGGCGTGCGCTCTGGCGGATACGTCAAGTTAACCAAACTCCAATCGAAACTACTCGGCGTAGCGTGGATGGGCGGAAAATGAGAGGCATCATTCATGTAGCGCACCAACGTGGCAGTCGACCCGTGGTCCGAACCATGACGGGACGAGAAACCTTTGTCTCGAGGAAGGAAGTAATAGATCCAGATGACAATCGATACGCAGATGGCAACATGGCGGGTGCGCACGCGGGGCATGGTGGATGCATCGTTTGCTCGTGTACGGCAGCGTCAGTCAACACTAAGTACGCGCGCATTGTGAAACGCCATCTGCGACGAGCGCGTCGGAGAGGGCGATGCGCTTTGCGAATTATGCAATGTGTCCTGACGGCGATACGCACTATTGAAGGATGGTGGACCATCACCAAAAAGCGTCATTCGCATCGTCATCGGCGTGTAGTAGCAACTTTAAGCAAAAAGGAACGTGTTGGTAATGTGCGAACATGTGGATAGTGTCTTGAAATATTATGGAACTAAAATCTACCATAGACTGTAGGAGAGGGGTATACTGATGCAATGCGTCAAATCCAACTCAAACCTTTTTGACCGTGAAAAATGCAATCTTGAAAAAACAACATCGTAACAAACGTTTACCGCTTGCTGCTCGCTCGGCTGTTGGCTCGCGGCCTGCCCGCAAAGCTTTCTCTTGTGTTGACACGATCGATGTCGAACGGATTCGGGTTGAACTCTGTGTCGCGTACTGTCCTCCTACTCCTCGTTGAGCGTCCCGTCTGGACCTTCTTTAGACCCTCGCCCTCGGTCTCCTTTTCAGCCTTCATCTCTTGGAATCTGGGCTCCGATTCTTCTACGTGTGCCTCCTCTTCAACCTCTTCTTGAGGGGTCAAAGTAGCAGCCCGAGACGTGTCTTCGGATTCCAGACCAGAGTTGGTTTGTTGACGTGCTGTCTTTGCGGCTTGCTGGTCGCGAATACGCTGCATAAAGGCATCGGCTTGTGCGGCGTACTTGCACTTCTCGCGAATGGTCGCACCGTACTTGTAGAAGAGGAACGGGAGCGGTAGGCAAGCAACGGCAAGAAATGCGGGAACGGACGACGCCCAGTGAATGCCGAGGTTGTCGTACATCTGCGAAGTGAAGAGCGGGAAGGCGGCACCGAATACAGATCGGATGATACCGTTACCGGCCAATACAGAAGCGGCGAAGATTGTGTAAGAATCGATGAGATAGTTCATGATCGAAAGGAAGATCAAGACCATGCCGAATCCGAACGGAATGGAAGCGACAACGCTGGCAGCCCATGGCACAGAAGGACCGTTTGTCCAGGCAAACCAGAAAAGTCCAATGGGAAGTGCGATACCACCGATAATGCACATGGGCAGGCGTGCTTCGGGAGTAGTGAAACCACGACCAGATTCTTTAACCTTCCTCATGTACATCTTGTTGTCGATAGTGATGACATAGGTGATGGCGAGTAGGACTCCGATAGCGACGGCGACAAAAGGCAATCCACTGATACCCTCATTCCAGCCACGTCCCATGCGGTATACGATGGGGAAAGCGCCGAATAGCATGTAGAGGATACCGTAAATGATGGCGTGGTAAAGCGAGAGAAGCAGGACGATAGGTTCGCAGAAGAGTAAGATCCAGGGACGCTTGAGACCAGTCGCAAAGGCCTCTCCGAGCGAAACCTTGCCCTGGTCGATATCGGTGCGGGATCGGTAGACCTTGCCGGACAGCTTGGAAAGTTTCTCAGCACGCTTCCTGAGTAGGACGGGAGCGTATGTTTCAGGAACAATAAAAGCGGTAATGACAAGAATGACACCAGCCCAGATTGCCATTAGGCCATTGACCCATCTCCATCTAAATATAGTTAGCTACCGGTCAGTCAAGCGGGCATGTTTTGCTACGTACCCTTCAGTCATGCCGAGGAAGCCACCGATGATAGGGCCCAAAACTGGGCCCATGAATGGCGCAGCAGAGAAGATACTCATAGCAAGACCTCGCTCGTTGGCGGAGAACAAATCGGCAATGACACCTCCAGCGTTGGTAAGAGGGCTAGATCCAAATGCGGCAGCAAAGAATCGAAGAATGAGCAGTCCGTAGATGGTAGGCGCACCGGCCGCACCAGCATTGAAAGCCGTGAAAGCAGTGTACGTTCCGACAAACACCAACTGGCGACCGTAGAGTTCCGAAAAAGGAGCCCATAGCAGGGGACCAAGAGCGAAACCGAGAACGAAAAGCGATACACCGAGCGTGACGACTTCCTGGCTAACGCTGAATTCAATCATGATTTGTTGGATTCCTAGGAAAATCGTCAGTCCTCAACATCTTTCTGCTGTCTGAACCTGGGCAAGACCTACCTCCAGAGAATGCAGATGAGCAAAACGATACAACGAGCACTGAGTTGGCTACGGCGATGGCCATGATCCACTTCTTCGTCTTGGCCCAAGTCATGGGATTCCTCGGATCGTTGTCGATCCACTCCACCACATACGGATCCTCTTCAGTTCCGGCACCCTCATAGTCGTAGTTGATGATTTCCCTGGTAACAACACCCTGATCTGTAATCATCTTCCAATGTGAAATGCCTTCTCTTCCCGACTCGACATCCATGTTGTTGTTACTGCTGTTCTGCGCAGAACCATCGGCGACCTGCTGGTCCTTCTCCATCGTCTTCCGTTCTGTCAAATCGATATGCTATCGTGTCTCTTGCAATATGTTTACGTCGGAATAAAGTTGTCGATCGTCACGGACCAAGTAAGAAGGAAGAGTCGGCCTAGTAGATAAGTATTAAATATAAAAAATAGGTACGGGTATGGCGGGGATGGAGAGGTCGAGAAAAAGACGAAAGAATTACGACAGATATAGTCTGGGGAGATAGGAGGGAAGGAGGGAAAGTAGATCAACAAACAAGCGGGACCACGCCACATATAAACTACCTTAGCCGTCACCCACTTACCTGGTTTGCATACCACAAGGATAAAACAAGCCGGGCGACAAATCTGCTTCCCGGCGCAAGTGCCCAACCAATCTGGACCCCGTTACCCGACTCGCAACAGCGTCCGTTGGCTTCTCTGCAACTGTGCCAACCATGAGCCGATGACAGCATGATGGAAAAATCTCAAAGAGACTCCACCTCGGCCGAAGCGCATGCCACTAAGCTCACCTCAGCAGTCCTAGCCACCAGAATGATGGAGCCACCAAGCTGCCGAAAAAGCTTCGCCCCTCCGGACCAATCGCAACTGCAGAATCACACGCAAGGCGCTGAGACGAGCAGGGCTACTGGAAGATGCGAAAGGACTTACCGCTATGCCCATCTTCCACCCGGTGCCGATCGGGGACTGTGCGTCATGATAGGGCTCCAGAAAGGCCTATTTGAGTCGACCGTTGTCGCCCGGGTCTGATCGCATATCGCATGTACCGAGATGCCGAGGTAAACAAGGAGCAGACAGGCGACGGCAGGGATATGAATAGATAACACCAGAAACATCTCCCGACTCCACTTCGTGTTTGATTTGATTTCACCCCCTTCGCGGGCTCCGCTGCCCAGGCGGACGGTGCTTTGGTGGGTTTTTCTTTTAGGGAGGGAAAACGGCTCTAGCAAGAACGCGAAAGTCGGAAATAAGCTAATGGTGTGTAGCCCTTACAACACTACGACAACGTACAAATTTCTAAGATCTAAAAACGTAAAAGTACTCGCAGCCTTGTATTTTATCTGTCTGCTTTTTCTTATTCTCTTATTGCGACGATGTAGTGCGTGGTTGGGGCAAGCAGGGTTGGTGTTCTAAATCTTACTTCCAGCTTTCGCGTTCTCGCTAGAGAAACGGTCAGCGGAAGGTCGGACGGTGTTGGTGCGAATGGTGATGAGATGAGGGCCCAGATGCGTGTACCTTACGAGCCAGTCCAGTCGGCAGGGCCATGGTGGTCGAGGACAAGCTAATCAATCAATCCTTTTGATTTTGTCCGATTTCTTGACTCCAAACACTTGGTATACGAGCGGACAAATATTTTAGTGGATTAACGCAATGTCTCTTGCCTACACATACCAGTGAATCCGCTCCGCTCCACTCTACTCTTTGCGCATCGGAATTAATCTCATGTACCGACTCCGAATCTGCGTGGTGCATTTGAATACCGAAAGAGTAATTACGCCGCATCGCACATACTCAACCGCCACATGCCTCCTCAGTACATTAAATATGTTAGAGTCACGTAGAAAAAAAAACTCCTGCTCATGACTGGGCGTCTCCATCTGTTCAAGACATTGCGTACACGCATGGCCGTTGCCACGGTATCTAGCATGGGCGCGTCTAGAGAAAAAGAAAATTCCCGTCCCCTAGGTACCTTGGTTCCGAACTTGGCCAGCGGCCGCACTACCACCAGATTTACCATCGTCCGCCGTCGCCGTACTAGCCTCCAAAAGCTGCATAGACAAACAACCAGGCATGCGGCTGAAAACCAAGCTTTTTCCCTTCTTATCAGCGTCCGCGTCGCGGGGCTCCCGAACAGGGCTAATGTAACGAAATGACTCACGCAACCGTTCTAGAAGATGCTTGTTCGAGTCGGTCCGCGCGGTTGTGGAAATTGCCTTCTTCTCTCAACATTGAGTGAGTGAAAATTTTCTGTGCCGAGGGACGAGATGAAGAGTGGAATGAAAAAAAAAAGTACAAAGTGTGAATTTGGAAGTGAGAAGCGATGTCGTATTTTGCTACGGGAGGAGTGTGGTGGGGGGATATGCTGTTATACTTGGTCGATTTTGTGAATACCTAAAGTGATTAAAGCGAAGCTAACTTGACTTTATTCTTTCCCGTCGCAACGTTGGGACTGTATAAGAAAATTTCTGGTTTCACATTTCCAGCCCGTGTCGCGCTCGCATGGGCCTCTGTTGGTGCAGGACACCAGGACGAAGTGCATGGGGTGGGTGGGAAATATATATGGGCCCTGTGGCGCATTTCCTGTCTATCACATGCTAATTCAGCAGCAGCAGCAAGTCACACGGACGTCGGCATATGCGGATTCCATCATCAAACTGTACATGCACCATCTTGTTCATTCATTCCATCATAAGTCATGCAAATCCATACCCAACGCCAATGTAAATGCTAGCTGCCTTTTCTTTTTGCTGTGCTGTACAATCTTTCATTCCAACACATATAGTTCCCGTTCGCTAATCACGTAAAAAGACCAGTTTACACCTCGTTGCTGGGGTAGGTGACCTTCTCAGTGGGCATGAACTCTTCCTTGACGGCCCTCATGTTGACGAAGCGAGCAAGCAAGTTTGCGCTACCGGCCTTGTCGTTGGTTCCACTAGCCCTAGAGCCACCGAATGGCTGCTGGCCAACCACAGCGCCTGTGCACTTGCAGTTAATGTAGAAGTTACCAGCGGCATCCCTCAGCTTGTCGGACGCGAATTTGATCGTCTCCCTGTCTTTGGCGAATACCGCACCGGTCAGGGCGTACTCGGAGGTGTCGTCGATCTGCTTGATGATCTTGGCGAACGCGTCGGGAGCGGCGTCATCGTAGACGTAAGCGACCAAGACGGGACCGAAGAGCTCGCGGGAGAGGAGCGGGTGGTTGGGGTTCTTAGTACGGTAGATGGTGGGGTGGATGTAGTAGCCCTTGCTGCTGTCGTACTTACCACCGATAACGAGCTCAAGCTCGCTGTCGTTCTTGGCCTCGTCAATGACGCCCGAGAGCTTCTTGAAAGAGGCCTCGTGGATGACGGGGCCGATAAAGTTGGAGAAGTCGGAAGGCTCGCCGATCTTGAGAGCTGAAACTTCCTTTACGAGGATCTCTTTGAATTCCGGCCAGGCCGACTCAGGGACGTAGAGGCGCGAGCAGGCGCTGCACTTTTGACCCTGGAACTCGAATGCTCCACGGACAGTCTGAATGGCAGCGTTGTGGATGTCGGCATCCTTGTGGACGAGATGGAAGTTCTTGCCTCCAGTCTCGCCAACGATCCTGGGGTAGCTCTGGTACTTGCCCTCAGCGACACCATTGGCGATCTTTCCGTACAATTGACGGAACACGGCTGTGCTACCGGTGTAATGAAGGGATGCGAATTGCCTGTGAGCCAAGACTTCTTGTGTGACTTCTACGGCGTCACCGGGAACCCACTGGATGACGTTTGGTGGCAGACCAGCCTCAATGAGAATCTGGTAGAGGAGCCAGTTGGAGGCGATTGCAGATGGAGACGGCTTCCAGACAACTACGTTACCCATCAGAGCTGGGGCCGCAGGGAGATTACCACCGATGGCTGTGAAGTTGAAAGGTGATACGGCGTAGACGAAGCCCTCAAGGGGTCGATACTCAACGCGGCTGTGTCTGTTAGCTTAATCCTCCGACTGTAAGCAGCGACTGCACGTACTTCCATACACCAGGGGAGTTGTGGGTTGGCTGGTGGCCGTATGTCTCTTCCGCGTACTTGACATTGAACCTCAAGAAGTCGCAGAGCTCTGCCGCCGCATCGATCTCCGCTTGCCATGCGTTCTTGCCCTGTCCCACCATGGTCGCAGCCATGATCTCGTACCGGTACTTTGTAGCAACGAGATCCGCCGCCTTCAGAAATACAGAAGCGCGCTCGGCAAATGGGAGTGACTCCCATGCTGGCTTCGCTGCTAGTGCAGCATCGATGGCTTTCTTGACATCCGCTGCGCTGGCGTTGGAGTATTTGGCGATGACGTCGGCGTGCGAGGAGGGGTTGTTCTGAGTGAGGATGGAAGAGTTGTTGATCTGGAACTTGTCAATGGAGGTGAAACGTATTGAATATCGTGCATCTTACGTATTCTCCTCCCACGGCAAGAGGGACCTGTACTGGACCTTGCTTCTTCATCCGTGCAACCGCATCTTGAAGCTTTTGGCGGTCTACCGAGCCTTTGGTGTAGTGTTGCTGGAATTCCAACTTAGCATTCGACCATGGCTAGATTTCTAACCCTTTCAGACTTACGTTGGGCTCGTTGTTAACAGCAGGAATCTTGAAGTTTGCAAGCGTCCCCGCATATCGTCGTGAAGCGATCTGCGCACCAGCATAGGCAGCGGGCAGCGCGTTCAAAGACTTGGTAGCAGAGCGCAGAGGCTGAAGACCCTTTGAAGAACCCATTGTAGATATACTTGGAGTATTGTGCAGCCAAAAAAGTTTGGGAACTCTCGTTATGTAGTCTAAGCTGTGAAGCTTGACGCGATAGAGCTCTGGGGTTGAGCCGACGAAAACCGAAAGTGTGGGGCAAGCTGCGGTAGCGATCATGTCTTCAGAACCACAGTCGGCGTGGAGCCGCACCACGGAACGAAGTTTTCACTAGCAACATCGTCCGATGTCGCTCCGTGTATTCGGTCAGTAGCGGTCCAGAAGACACGCTGATGATTGGGCAAGATTTTCATCGGTCGGATCGTGCATGGCGTGAGTGGAATTTGGGAAGGTATGCGCGAGACGAGACACGAACTTCTACGGACATGTAACAGCCGTCAAAACATGTTTGTGATATCTAGTCGAGATCATTCCCCTCTTACAAGGAATAATATCAGCACTGCAGCCCAATATGAACGCCAATTCGCCGACCCACCCAATCTGAACACGCCTACATCTCCATAGCGTCCGGTGCTGCAGTGTCGTTCGAGTCGTCACCCCAGAGACCTTCAAGCTTGAATTCTGCAGCCCATTCCTTGACAATTTCTTTCTGATCGCCAACGAGACCCTTTTGAGCGGGAGCTGTCTTTATCGTGGAGGTCTCGGCGGGCGCATACTTGGGCGGGCTTGTCCACCCTTGAATACGACCATCCCTCCAGTCATTGATGACAGTCTGTGCTGCAGCGTGCATGTTGGGTATACCACCCTTGCCCAGTCGTCCTCTTTTTCTCGCTACCTGAACCAGGAAGTCGGTTGTCCTGTCGCTACCCACGGTGTGCAGTGGGGGCAGATCGTACACCTCCATCAGTTTCGCGAACAATTCATCGGATGATGACAACCTCTTCAACAGAAGCGTTACGGCGGGAACAGGGTCGTCGATATCTCTAGGTGGGACGGCATTCAAGAGAATGAGCCGGGCCTGTTGCTGTACTTTGCTGTCCTTGGAACCTTCAGTGCTGTTCGGGAAGACGATACCAGGCGAGTCCAGGAGCTTGAGCTTGTTGTCGAGCTTGACTTCGCGCAGACTGGTAGTGACGCCAGCTTCTGCTCCAGTTGGGCAACCAGCAGCCCTTCCCCCCAACCTTGAGGTCAAGGCATTGATGACCGAAGACTTGCCGACGTTGGGGTATCCGATGATGCCAACCTTGACTGAGCGCTTAAGCTGCCGTGACTCGGCAAAGGTTTTTAGAGCCTTAAAGAGTGTCTCTGATGTACCCTTCATGGTAAGGTCCTTGTGCTCAAAGGTCTTCGCGTTGGGCGCAGGTTTCGAGGCGCGTAGCGGAAGGGTAGGGAACGACCGACGCAAATGAACAAGCCATGCGCGGAGTACTGGTGGCGGGACAAGATCAATCTTGTTGAGGATGAAGATCAGGCGCTTGCTTGCACGGTCTGCTGCCATGACTGCCTGCTCCACCTCTTTCGATCGCGTTCCCATGGGATCTCTGGCGTCGAGAACGTACAACACAACATCTGCGGAATCGACGACCTGCTTGTAGACCTTGTCAAACTGTTTCCTTGATGCATCTTTGCGGACCTTGACCGCGCCGTTTTCGTCATCTTCCTCTTCCTCTTCGCTGTCTTCCATCGCATCTTCGTCGTGGCCGTTCTTCTCGAATTCAGCGGCGCGTGCTTTCGCAGAAGCTAGAAGGGCAGCCATGGGGTTCGACTTGTTGTCCTAGTTGTTTGTTAGTGCTGCCTCGCATCATGCTTCAGCTCAGTAGACATACCACCTGCATCGAATCTTCATCCTCGCTGCTATCTTCTGCAAGCAACTCGTCGCCTTCTGCATCAAACTGCTCAAACTCTTCATCGTCCTCCATGGCATCTCCACCAGTTGCCCCACCTGACTTCTGCTCTTTAGCAAGCTGCCTTCGACGCGCATTGTCCTCGTCTTTTCTTCTGCGCTGCTCCTCCGCTTCCGCCAGGATCTTGTCTTTGTAAGGGAAGAGGTTAGGAATGCCAGGCTCCTTCTTCATCTTGGATCTCCATGTTGGGTCCTAAGCGCATTAGTATATAAGCGCTATCATTGCGCGCATATGCCATACCTTCTTCGCGAGCTTCTTCGCCTTCTTCTGCTTCGCAGCAGAGGCCTTTTCGATCTTGTGGCGCAGGCGCACCGGTACGCGCTTAGACTTTGGCTCTGCATCGTCTGTCAGCAGCGCTTAGAAAATGACGTATTTTCTAATCTTACTTCCGACCTTCATTGTGGATTGTTAGGGTTGTGTGTAGTTGTCGAGCTCAAAATTTCGACATGTTCCAAAAAAGTTCGGCACGTGAAAAATACTGCCGCTCTTCTCCGCCTTGCTGGTTTTTGCCCCACCGTTCCCGCGCGGCGTCCCTTGTGTGCAAGTTGCGCATTTGCAAGGCGCCTATGGACCGAACCAATTCGTATGCCGCCGTGCATTTGTACCGGATACATTTCTCTATTACGAAACAATGCAAAGACGTTCGAAGCCACTTGCGGTGCTCATGATCCTCCGCAGTCATCATGATGATTGGCTGCATCATCCGGCAGCATCGGATATAGTTCCTAATGTAGCTAACCACTCGGTGGCATTTTCTTCCCTTCTGAGCAACATGGTCGCAATCGGTCTTGATAAGACTTCAACAACGGCTTCAACTTGCCAGCAAAGCGCATCCTCCCTCAACCCATCGCTATCATGACCGTCACTGGACCTTCCTTCTCATCACCCGTACAGAAAATCAAGTGCCATGGCTTGGTAAGCAAACTCAATACAATACGAAATGTTGTCAACTGACTGTTTGCAGCTCTTTGACATGGAGTAAGTGAATGGTGTCTAGTTGTTGAGCATTTGTGGCTAAGCATAACAGTGGGACAATTATCGATTCGACGGTTGCAATTGTAAAACACTGGCACAAGTATGTCAAAGCAAGAGAATTCGCGTTACTTGTGCTTACATGTATACCTCATTCAGGATCGGCCAAGAAATCGGGGTCTCGCCTGATGTGATACTTGCAACTTCCCATGGTCGAAGATCGATCGATGTCCTCCAGATCTATGAGCCAAAGCTCGCCAATTGGGAATGTGAGTGTCTCACGACTATACCTTCCAGATGTTTGGGACTGACGAAATAGACATATGCCATGCAGAAGGATTGATACCCAAGGAATTTGGACAGGATGCAGTAGAGATTCCGGGATCGCGGGCCTTGCTAGACAGGCTCGAAGAACTGGCCGCTCCATGGTGTATTGTCACTTCCGGCACACGGCCGCTTGTGCAGGGCTGGCTGGACGTCATGAAGCTGGCGCATCCCAAGAACCTTGTTACCGCAGAAGACGTACTCAACGGCAAGCCAGATCCCACATGCTACCAGATAGGCGCAAAGAAGCTTGGTCTCAAAGAAGCGAACCCTTCCATCGTTGTCTTTGAAGATGCACCGGCGGGCATTCGGGCAGGGAAGGCAGCTGGGTTCGTCGTGGTCGGACTCTACACTACCCATACGCTAGAACAGCTGGTGGAAGCTGGCGCAGACTACATCGTGGAGGACATGCGAAGTGTTACGCTTGAGACTTGGAACAAGACAACAGGAGAGTGCGAGATGCGTATAGCAAATGCCTTGGTATAGGAGAGAAATTCACACGGACAAGCGAACTAGCCCGGATATGGGCATGACCAAGTTTTCCTCGCGTCACGGTTCTGCTTACTGTGCGCTTCCAGGTAATATATATTGTGGCTACGCAACTGCAGTCAGACTTGCAGAGCTCACGGTAAGGTGCATGCCACAGCCTGCTATCGCGAGATGACCCTTACCGAACATGCAAGTGTGGTCGGTTACAGGGCTAGCTTTGTTCGATCTGCCGACTCGTTTTGTATAGACAAGAGTCGCAGAGTGTGTCGCATCGCATGAAATACTCTATTTTGAGCTGTGAGAGCCACACAGGACAGTTTTCTAGAAAGGTGACGCTGGTATTGTAGACTACTCCAGTCGAAGACATCAGTTGGGTGTGCCGTCGAGGTGGTGCGACACGGCCAGCATGCGTAGTAGGCGAGTAGAGACGACTAAGTTCAGAGCACTTGACGACGTGCGCGAGGGTTTCTGCTTGCCAGCAAGACAATGATGGGGGCGCCCTTGCGGAAGGTGGTTTATTTTTGTTGTTTTGTTTGGGCCAGCGGGTCCCCAGTGCTGAGTCTTCGGGGCTAGGCTAGGATTCGCCATGTCGATCAAGTCACGAAGTTTGTAGGACAAGCCGGGGGCGAATTTGAGTTTCGCAGGTGGTACTGAAGCCCCTTGCCGCAAGGTACGCTCAGGAACGTCACGAACGTGAGCCGTCCAGCCAAAACATATGCGCCGACTTCCGAAGCAGCAGGTCAGCGGCGCGCGATGTGCTCCTTGGCCATGCGCCGTGAATGGCATCTGGTTACACAAAGGCTCCTCCCGGCCCGGGGGCGGCTACTAACAGAGTGCTACTCGGCGAGAGGGCGCTGTTGACGGCGTCAGCCTCCCCCCCCTCCCCCCAAAAGACCAGCACGCGCTCGCCGTGGCCGTCCACGTTGAAGGCCCTGAAGCCAGGCTGCTCGCTAGCCGTCACTGGACCAGGAGCGTTTTTGACGGGTAACATGGTTGAGAGAGCATACAAGCACACCATATTCTCCGAACGGGGGAAGGCCCAAGCTGCAGCACATCCATCGCGTTCGTATCAGTGGGACTGGGACAGCTCTCCCGCCCGAGAGCGGATCACAGCCGCCGCCGCCGCTCGCTCTACGGACGGACCAATTGGCGTCGTGAAGCAGAGGAGCCCCCTGTACGCAGTGGATGAAGCGCCGTCGGGGGGTCTGCGGTGCCGGCCAGCGAGGGCTCTGTCTGGCAGACAGCAAGGCGCGCAGCGACACCCACGAAGCAGGCGGGCGACCCGGTGCAAAGAAACAAAGGGTCGGAATATCACGGGCTTTGGTCAGCGCGCGATGGCGAATCTGCTGGGCGGAGACGACGAGTGTCACGAAATGCAGGTTATTTTTGTGCCGGTGGGCATCATGCAAGCAGCTGGGGGGGTTCAGTGGCCTAGCACGTTAGCAGCTCCGACCAACCAAGCTGCAGCCAACAGCCTGAGGGCTCCTGTTCTTCTTTCCCCGTCCGTCTCTCGCTTCGTGTCGCGCCTTTGCTACTCTACCGCGCTGTCGCGCTGAATACCTTCGTTTCCCTATTGTAGATATACTGCCTACCCACTGTTGCTGTGTTTTGCCCCTCCGTTTGTCTCCGTCGCTCGCTACTCTCCAACTGGCATCTTCCCTCGACCGGACCAGCGCCGCCCCCGTCTCTCGGTGCAGCCCGTGTATCCGTGCTCGCTCTACGCAGTATTGCCTATCGCCTGCACCCCAGGACCGCCGTCTACAGCTGCCACCACCCGTCACTACACGAACGCGCCCACGACGCCGCCCGTCGCAGCACTCGTCATCTATTGCTGCCAAAGTCGTCCCAAGTGGCTTGCGCTGTATTGTCGCTGAGCGCGCCAACATGGACTCCAGCGGCGCCGCCTCGTCGAAGCAGTCCGGCAGCGACGTCAAGCCCCGCCTCACCAAGGACCAGCACGACATTCTCGAGCAGCACTTTCTGGCCCAGCACAAGCCGAGCACCAATGTGAAGAAGGAGTTTGCGACCCGTCTAGGCGTGCCGCTGGATAAGATCAATGCGAGTAGCCCAGCCACGCCCCATGCTGCGCAGCCTTGCTAACATGGCCGCAGAACTGGTTCCAGAACCGCAGAGCCAAGGTCAAGCAGGACCGCAAGAAGCTGATGAACCAGTACAACATGACCATGAGCCTGCCCTTTGGCCATCAAAATGTGCCCGTCATGCCTAACCACTACCCGCATCCCCACGACCAGCAACATCAACAAATGCTCATGCAACCAGACTTCTATCCGACTGCTGACATCAGCCCCGCAAGTCTTCCTGTTCAACCCAGCAAAGGACCATCAGTGCTCGATCTGGGTGCTCACATGTCACTTCAGCAGCAGCAGCAACAACAGCAACAGCAACAGCAACAGCAACAGCAACAGCAACAGCAACAGCAACAGCAACAGCAACAGCAACAGCAACAACAACAACAACAACAACAACAACAACAACAACAACAACAACAACAACAACAACAACAACAACAACAACAACAACAACAACAATACGATATGCTCCGCTGCATTCCCGAAGCCGACCGCTCCGCATCCTATCGTCCAAACGACCTCATGAACTCCATCATGGCCGCGACCAATGGTGTCTACATGCACAATAACGGCATGCCTGTCAACGCACAAGAGCCCGACTATCCCTACGACAACACTGGACTTCCCACCGAGTACTCTAGTGACCTTGCCTTCACTGTCCCTGCCACTATGCCTGGCGACATGGCGCCTTCGCATCCCGAATTCGATGGCTTTGCCGACTTCCAGATCGACTACTCTGCACTTACTTCGACTAATACCAACACTTCAAGCGCGCCAGAAGCTCAACAAAGTACAGGTTCAATTTCATCCGAGGCTTCACCATACAATGGAACCCAATCCTCCGCAACTACGCAGTCGCCAAACGGACCCACTCCACCATCCATTGCTTCATTGAACTCGGTCTACACTGGCTGGACTGAAGATCCAAACCAGCTAGCGCAACCCAAGCAGGCCGAGGAACCCGAGGATCAATTCGCACCATACAGTCTCACACAAGCATCAGCTTCAGAGCAGACTCTTTCATTCTGGCCCCGAGATGGGTCGAACCCCATGTATCCGCAGTCCAACTTTTATCAACAACCGAATGCCTCTGCACACGCCATTCTTACCACACCAGAACAGACACGAAAGCTTAGTGCAGGACCTTCTGATCTCGACATCCCGCTGCACTTCCGTGAGGATGCTTTTGCCCGAAGGAACTCTTCCACGAGCAACCTGGTCAACAACATGGATGCGATACATATCAGGAATGGCAATGGCACCCCGGAGGGTTTCCAAGCTCCAGATTCATCTTCCAGCATTGCGGCAAGAAGACAGAAGCGACCGGTCAACCTCAACTCAAGCGCAATGAGGAGCGCCTCGTACTCTGCCCCTATGTCGTCGCCAGGAGGCAACAATGACAAGGTCATTCGCAGGATTCGCTCTAGTGGTATTCCAAATGCCGGAGGCCGTGTCCACAAGTCGCAACCTAGCTCGGCACAGCGCTCGCCCATGGCCATGAGCTTCTCGGACGCCGCTGCATCGCCGAAATTTGCTCGAACATTCTCAACATCGAGCGCTACTCCAATAGGACAAGGTGGAAGTCTTGCACCGCCCACACCGCTGACTCCGCAAGATTTTGGCAATTATTGGGGTGGAGCTGCGGTGATTAGGCCCCACTCAGCCATGCCGGATCACAATAGCCCAGAGAGCATGCATACGAACTGGTCTTCCGATCAAGTTGGGAACATCATCGCAAAAAGTACCTCACCGCCGTCTTCTATGGATCTACAGTCTCGTTTTGTAAACGATGTCTTGTACCGTGACACACCACCCCAATCAGCACCAGCAAACCAGCAAAATTTCCCTCGGACATCCTACACGCACCAGCCTCAAGTGCGATCTGGCTTTCACTCTACAACTGATCTCACCATTCAACAACCAAAACCCTCGCATTTTAGGAGACCATCACTGCCTGACGCTGCGCAAAACCAACCCGACGACAACAGTCTACAATACGTGCCAACTGGCCACACGTACTATGATGACTTCAGAGACATGTCACTGAGTGGCATCCATCACAATGTTCCGTTCGCGCCCCAAGTCTCTGCCATGCCAGATTTCTTAGTACACCAGTACAATCCGCCGCAAGGCAATGATACCCACGGAAATCTCCTCCAGCAGCCAACTGAGCCACAGCCCAAGAGCTACATTTTTGCCAATCAAGGACCAGGAGATTTCGGGGGACAATAGCAACGTGCACGACTTCTCGTTGTATATCACTATGTCCATCGCCGCGCGCCACAATACCTTCTCAATATACCCAAATGTTTTCTCGATGTTTCTTATTTCTGCCCCAATCTACGGAGGCTTATCTAGCACGCACATACATACACGAACAGTTCTCTTATCCTGTCTTTCGTCTTTTGCAATTTCTCGGGCACATATCGAGGCGCCCTTCTCTGGCATAATCTTAATACTGAACGGTCTTTCGAGAGCTATAACGAACTTTTGGCATCGGCGTTTTCTTTGGAGTAGGAGTTAAAAGCGTTCTCCATTTTTTGTTGACTATTGTATACATGTAGGATTGAATTTTGTCCCTTTGAACCCGTCGTTCATCACCAAACGTATATTACACTCGCCGTTCATTTTTTTCTCTTTTCTGATTTTTGTCTTTTCACAATGGCTAGCGAGGGCTGTCTAGGCTCGCCACAATGTCTCTGTGGGTTCCTTTCTTTTTTTGGTTACGTCCTGACTAACTGACTCGGACGAATGGGAGGAGTCAGCCTGGAAGTAATGGAACAATGAATATCCCAAAGAAACCTTTTTGTCTCAATACAAAATATCTAGAAAGAGGCAAATACTCTTGTATTGCAGAAAGCCTTTGGCCACAATGGGAAACCTATGTGCTGCCTTGTCTTTGATGACGGCTTGTCAATTCTTCCATCTCACATTCTCCATCATGTGGTGCCACCTTTGTGTCGATCAAACATGCAACTCCACCCACCACCCGTACCAGGAAGGAATGTGGTGTGATACGGAGACCGCAATATGCTACTGCTATCGTCAGCGTGGAAACACGGGAATAGCCGTGAACTTTGGTACTTTTATTTTATTTTATTCAAGGAGTTTTTTGTCGCAGGCCATATTGTTTAATCACCTATTGCACACAACCCATCTCCATATCGAAAGGAGAATGGATATGATGTACGGTAACCAATCTACATGCCTTTTTGTTTTTGTTTTAGTCTCTATGTCGGACGAGGGGACAGAACGCACATACGAGAATGAAAATCATCGTGCTTTTTATTCGAGGGGAAATGGGGGGAGGGGAGTTCCTCAAGCGTCGCTGGTGGTACAGGGTACAGACCGAAACGTATGAACATAATGCCCATAACGTTGCGGCAGGCCTACAAGTTTAGCGACCCATTCAAAGCTACCTAGGTGCCCACGGCAGTTTAAATGTAGAGAAAAAGATTACAAAAAACCCATCTCCATAACTGCACGTTAACATTCCGCTGCGAGCGCATGGTTCGCAGAAACCCGCAGACTAAAACGTTCCTTCTTCCGCGTTCCGGATCTGGGGCTTACCGTACTGTGTCGTTGCTTCGCTATGCTGCTTCATCGGCAGACAGCCCCTGACCCCCTGCATGAAATCGCTCTCTCGACCCCCTAAACCAATCCAAACAAGACAGGATGACGTTGGGAAGATGGTCTATTGACATCACCATTGTGACAACAGTTGGGTACACACTACGTGGGCCGTGCTTGGAGTCTCGCTTGGAGACGGGAAGGTTTTCCCAGATCCGCGCCTGCGCCCCCCCCTCCACCCTCTCTCTTCCCACTCCCACTTCCATTCTTCACAGACATATAGGCTCTAGCAGGGTGGTAAAATTACAGCATCCACACACACACACACACACACACACACACACACACACACACACGCGCGCGCGCGATCAAAGAAGCAAATCTCACGTGCCGGGGCTTTTCAACTGTCATACACATTACGCTCAGCCTGTACTCTCTATCCCTGCACTCACAATCGGCCTATACTTATTCCTGATATAACTAGAGAGTCGTTGAGCAGAAGAAAAGCAGTAGGCGAAAAAAGAAAAGAAAGGATCATGCCTTCCGCGGTCTCTTCTCCCCTAGTCCCCAAGAACGAAGTTTGGGACCGATTACAGCAAGCCCCCGCTACCGGCTTGAACTAAAGGAGCTAGCTACAACCTGCGCCTCGGATAATGCTCCAACGCGGAAGTACTTACCTTTTTCTGGAGTTGGACTTGGGGAGGTTGAATAGGTGGGTTTGCTTGGGTTTTGCGGAAGAAATCCACTCATGTCTCTAGCCACGGGTACTCTCTATATAAAAAAAATCGGAGCTACAGCACCATTGCCAGTTCTTAGCCTTTCAGCCTGCTCTGCGAAAACCTTTTCGTCTTTTCCTTTGCCTTTTTGTCGAACGGCCCATATGTTATAGTCGTGATATAATTCTCCAGGTCATCTCCCGCGAGCCTATTCATTCATGGTTGTTAGAGTCCCATCGCCTCGCACGTCAACTTGGTAAATCCGCGACCCGTTGTCGCCGGGTCCGAGCCGTAAGAACTCGTTGTTCAAGAGAAGATTTCCACAGTCTGAGCGCGTGAACCAGTTCTTAGTTTGGTCGTATAGACCGCCTTTGGAAAGGGCCTGTGGTTTTGTTTCGCCACATGTTCTAATACAATAATTCGTGAGAAAATTTCTGTCGTGGGGCTCTATTGCTTGGAAGACTAGTCGGAAAAGATGGGTGGCGATGTCGATTGCGCGCCTGGCTGCTAGAATGGCAAAGAGACACGAAGACTATGTAAGGTTCTTTTGTAAGTAAGATTAGACAACTCAGGGGCTCATTTACGCTATAGCACACTAAATCATTTCCTGCTGAGGTGAGAGCGATTGGGACAACCGTTTTGACGCGGCTGGAGCTCAAATCAAGGTTCTTCAATGGCGTCTCCTTTGAATTCCACGGCGCTCCTGATGGCACAGAAGTCTCGGGGGCGATCAGGGAACTCTCGAAGATTAAGGGTACATGGCCGGTCCAACACCACACTCTACCGGAGCATAATATCCAGTGGAAAGGCACTGAGCCATCTAATCTGCAATACCCTCGTTCGCGACGAGATCTAGAGGAAAAATACCCACCGCTCGTCATGATGCAAGCCGAAAAATTGAAGGCCGACGGAGTTACTGGTTTTGGCATCAAGATTGCCATTATTGACACCAGGGTAAGTACACAATTGAGAAAATGGATTGCGCACTAGTAACGCTCTGCACAGGCCGAATATTCTCATCCATTGCTTAGTGGCTGCTTTGGAGAAGTCTGTAAGATGGGCCATGGACATGATCTTGTCGGTGACGATTACAACAGACGTTCTAATCGCTACATTCACGCAAGCAGCTGAAGATGGCAGCAACATCATCACCGCATCTATCGGCAATCCCCGTGGTTGGCCTTACGACTCATGGCCTTCGACAGTCGAGCGAATTGCCGATTCTGGTATTCCTTGTATAATGCCTACTGGCAACAGTGGCCAAGCAGGTTTGTTCATGCCCAATAGCGCGGTTGACGGCGAACCTGAGGAGCTGTTTTCCAGGACTGCAGGAGAGTCCACCACATATAACAATGTCTCGCTGCCTTTATTCGCGTTACGTCATAATACCAGCAACCCCGGATGACGGATGTAGTACTCTTCTAGAAAAAACGACAGCCCTCTCAGGATGCATCGTCCTCATTCGGAGGGGGAATTGCGACTTTTCTCAGAAAGCCGCAAATGCCATGGCGAAAGGTGCCTGACACATCCTATTCTACAGCAACAACAAGAGTGTATAGTCACCCGAATTGGAGGCAAAGTGTCTACTTGAAAATGAGATAATTGCAGTTGAACAAGGCGAGAAGCTTATCAACAGCCTCAACAAGGGATCAAAAGTCATTGTCAAGATTACCGGTCCTGTCACTGCGCCTCACCATGTGACCTTTCGAGAAAACAATTCGACCGGCGGAACTGTAAGCACACACACCGACTGCGGACCAACATTCGAGCTTAACGTCAAACCACAACCCAAAGCGCCCGAAGGTTAGATACTATCCACTTGCCCACTGGCCAAAGGCGGTTTCGCAGTCCTATCCGGAACCTCAATGGCGAGCCCTTGTGTAGCAGCCATCTATGCGCTGGTAGCCCAAGTCCGACAAACACTCGACCCGACAGCATTGAAAAACGTGCTCTCGGCAACCGCTAACCCAAGCACTTTCAACAATAATACGATAACCTTTACTTTCTTGGCACCGGTTTCCTAGGAGCGGTGGAATGCCTCAGGCGTACGACGCCGCGCATAGTACTACGATTTTGTCCACGTCGCGCTTGTTATTAAACGATATGCAACATTTCGTCAAGGCGACCGACTTTTCCATCACAAACTCTGGACATGCTAAGTTTCGTACCGCTTGAGCTGTAGGGGAGCAGCGACAAGATACGCCTTGGGACCCGACAACATTGCCCCCGTCAATTCCTCCCCGGAGACCTCAGAAGAGCAAACGCATATTGTGTTCATCGAAGACATTGTCACGGTGCCAGCTGGCGAATCCAAACTAGTCCAGGTGTCCAGCAGTCCACCGCTTGTGGATCCTGCTCGTCTTGGCCTTTATCCCGGATATATTACCATTGACGAGACAAACGGGGAAAGGCTTCATCTCCCCTTTATAGGCGTAATAGGATCAACTAGATGATGAATCTCATTGGCCAGAGGGCTGGTATAAGTTGCTTATTAAGAGCGCTTCGTATCTTTGGGGATGTAGACAACAAGGAAAGACTATGATGAGTTAGAAGCTGGCGTGTTTAAACGTACATATCCTCGTTAGATGATACCTGCGGCGGAAGAGGGAGGTGAATTAGATCGGGTTTGGTCTCTACGACCCAACCGAGCTATCTCACAGTTTACTACTCACTTGATATCCCATTTATGCCGCACATTCTTTCACATACGACCACTGGCGAAGGACAACACTGGATCCCGTTCGCTCTCCGTACGTTAAGCCTTCGACCGGCGGATTAGTAGTCAGGTGGGTGACCACTGGCGAATCCCCGCTGTTGTATGTGGATTTCTTTTTTTTTCGGAGAAGGTGGGAACGCTACCGCTACAACTGACAATCACTGGGCCAATTTACGGTGGTAGGGAGGAGAATGTGTGATGTTGATTGTGTACTCTTGTGTTGTTGTTTGCGGAATAGAGGGGGGTCAGAGTGTGCCTTGTGTAACGGTACTAGGAAATGAAGGTGTAACGTAGAGAAACGATACTTCTAGATGAAAATTGCCCCATTGGTTTTGCAATAAATCCAGGCAATGACGTGGATGGTAGGATGCGTGGTTTCTGGATGCGGGATCGCGCAACCTTTTGTAGTGAGCTCCACTATTTTTTTACAACGGACCACCATCTCGCAAAGCTCATCAAATTCATGTCGTAACCCTTCCACCAGCAGTAGCCCCATGATATGCCCCAAGTAGAGCCCAAGATAACTGCCAAGCCAACAAGATTAGAGTTCTTCCACGACCAAGGTTCCTGCTCCTGCGATGGACAATGGGTTAGCTATCGCCCAACTCGCCGCGTTAGATTCAAAGTCTTACCCCAATTCCTCTGCCAACGATACCGTTTTCAATGTCACTGGATTGGCAAACGGCCTTGATAGAGTTGATAGTAAGATCAAAGTCTCCCTCTTGCGTACCGAAGAAACTGTTTCTCGTTAACAAACTAATTTGACATGAGAGGAAGCAAAGAGCGGAAAGAAAATCTCACCTTCTCATCATAACGCTAAACCTCTTAACATTGCCTGTATCCAGAGGTTCAGCATCACTCTTCTCCTTCCCCCGATACGTAGCCTTCATCGCATGCCAAGGCACAAACAAGCCCAGATCGCTCTTGGACTCAAAGTCATACTCGTAGCTAATACTCGACTGCTCGCGGCCATCGGGCATCAAGGGTAGAATCTCGTCTTTGAGCGTCAGCGTGTACTTTTTACCATCGTGCGCGCCTAGGTCCAGGTAAATGCCATCGTAGGCGGAGAGGTCCCACGACCGGTCGTCACCCGTGGTGCGCTGGCTGGCGAATCCGGCGCCCCCGAGAGCGGTGATGTCGAGCGTGCCGTGGAAACGGGCGGATGAACCGGTGATGTCGAGGTAGGATTGCGAGGCGCCGCCTCGTACGCGGTCGTCGCTTGCGGTCCAGTCTGAGGCGTTCCAGCCTCTGTTTGTTGGAGCGAGGTTGCGGTTAGAGACAAAACTTCCATGTACATGTGTGTTTATTTGTGTGTGCTTACTTGTCGCCGCCGAAGAGTGTAAGCTCATTTAGCTTTTCCATTGTTGTTTATTGTTGTATTTTATTTTTTGGCTTGCGAGAAGTAAGTGATGATATGGAAGCTGACAGGTATAGTAAGCATGGCCAAATGAGGCAGTGGACTAGTGACCTCATTCCGCTAAATGCCAAGGTCTGTGCTTGTGACCGCCTATGCACCCCGACATTGTGCCTGTAGTCGAAAGTTCCATCACCAACTTGTCATTGCGGGGAACGAAACCGAGTAAGCTTTGTTTCGTACAAACATTTTTTGGTCTCCCTTTACAGATATGGACTTTAGAAGTCTCTCGCGCATGGATGATGCAGATGACTCCATCCTCCGCGAACCTTATCGGCCATTCTGGAACATCTTTGGAAGTAAACCTATTTTGGTTAAACAGTAGGTCCTGTCCTGTTATATATCTGGCATTGGTTCCACGGACTTACCGGTATGGCAGGAGAAATGACTATGACCGAGTAGCCTTCAGAGAGTCGCCTTGGCTTGGTGGTGTCTTGCTATTCGATAACGTTACCTCGGACGCAAGGGACCATGCTGCGAACGAACGGAGTGAGTCCTTCTTAGTCGGAACGGATGTTGATATGGGATGAAAAGGCTGATAGGTTGGACAGCGTTCCTCGCCTGGCTCAAATTAAGTGTGTACATGGCTATCGTATCGGTGGCTATAGTGCTATCTTTCCACCTCAAGTCTGAACCATCACCACTTGGTAAGTAAATACTGATTCTCTAGTATGAGAACATACGCTTATGTGGGCTGTAGAACTGCGTTTCGCATTACCGTTAGGAATCCTCTTCTGGTTCCTGGCTTTGGCATGCATGGCTGCGGGCTTGTCTAATTACATCAACACGGTCTCACGATATAGTCAGCGGCGGGCGCTGGTCCAAACAGGGTGGAAGACACAAGTGGTCTTCACTGTGGTATCGAGCGCTATCGTTGCCACGTGTATATTGTTTCTCTCTACAAACGCAGAGAAGTCATAAGAGTTCTCGAGATTCTTGCAGGAATGCATCGTAGTTGCTCTCAATCAGTCCATGACACATTATGATAGGTCGTGCTTCTGTTGGTATCGCCCCGGCTCGACCCCACCACCACCACTCATCCCTACCCCACATGGCTCTTAATCGGCCTCGAGGATGGCCCAGGTCTGGTCGTCGACAGTAGTGTAGATGAGACCTCCCGACAACAAGTCGTCACCAGCCTTTGCTACGTCGGCCGGGTCCATGCTGAGCTTGGAAGCAATCTCATACTGGTTCAGACCCTCATTCGATTGCTCCGTGGTTTTGAGAAAATGGAAGACCCTCTTCGCCAGCTGGCTGTAGCCCCCAAGGTCGTGACCGGCGGCCATTCCACCGTCTGTCGCTTGTTGCTGTCCTCCTGCTGCGTTGGGTGGGGCGCCACCAGCCTGGCCAGGGGGTCCGCGCGTGAAGTAGAGATGTACGGCGGTTGCTTCGAGCATGTGGAAAGAGACCTCGTTCATGTCTTCTACAGGGCGGATGACAGTCGCTCCGACTGATCTTCGATCGTTGAAGCTTTTCAGCTTGCCCCATGCCCGACAGTATGCGCCTTCGACCAGCTTAGCCTTGGTCGGGTTGGCTTGTTCTGCCGCGTCCGAGTCAACCCATTGCTTGACTTCTACGCTTCCGGTGCCGTCGTCGAGGCGATAGGTCGTGTTTGTGGTCTGGTTGGATATGTTGCGTATTTGACCAACGAATGTGAGCTGGCCCGGGGATTAGCGCAGACGGAGTGAACATGAAGCTCCCGCATACCTGAGTGATTACTGCGCCGTCAATCTTGAAGGCGTCATTGCTGCCGGCTTCTCCTTGGGCGTCGAGTATCTGCTTGATGGTGACGGGCCGTAATGAGTCTTGGGCGCGGTCAGGCCGGCCGCCGGGACTCTGTGTGCTACCGCCCTCTCCCGGTATGAAGCCGCCTCCGCCACCACCGCCGCCGGCGCCGTACGAGGTATACGAGGTTTCGTAGTTGTTGTAGTCTGGAGCTGTCAAATTCCGTGTCCATGCATTACGAACGGGGTCATCCCATACTCATCTCTTTGGCGTAGTCTTGGTTGGCGCGGTGCAGGAGCCGGACGAGGGCAAAACGCGTCGGACGCGCCTGTTGGATCGCGGGGCACGTGGTAGCTAGGCGGCCGCCAAGATTTCGCAGGGCCCGTGCCCGAAATTTTCCAAAGGACTCGCGACTCTCAGACGCAAGGCACAGCCAAGTATCCCGACATCGCCTCCCATAGCCACGAACCCGCGACCCGACTATGGCTCCCCGCGCGAGCTCGCCGGCGCTCTCCGAAGCTGAATTCGATATCTTCGATGCTTTAGCTGGCGGCGACCATGTCCAGCAAGAGACGGGCTTGAACGCACATCTGGGCTTGGACCTCGATAGTGGAAACGATGATGGATCCGACGACGAAGCGTTCATCGCGGCGAAGCAGGCGGCCTCAAATCGCAAGGCCTCCAACGTAGGAAAGTCTGTCAAGAAGGGCGGAGGTTTCCAGGCCATGGGCCTGAATGCGGCGCTGCTGAAAGCCATCACACAGAAGGGTTTCAAGATTCCGACTCCGATTCAGCGAAAGGCAGTGCCTCTTATGCTCCAAGGTGAAGACGTAGTCGGAATGGCCAGGACTGGTTCTGGAAAGACTGCCGCCTTTGTCATACCTATGATCCAGAAGCTCAAGGCGCACTCTGCCAAAGTCGGCGCGCGAGGAATCATCATGTCGCCATCTCGCGAGCTTGCCCTGCAAACTTTGAAGGTCGTCAAGGAGCTGGGACGCGGCACTGATCTACGAACAATCTTGCTCGTCGGTGGCGATAGTCTCGAAGAACGTACGGGTAATCAATACTGATGCATTCAAGACATACTAACAGTCTCGCAGAATTCAGTTCCATGACCACGAACCCCGACATCATCATCGCCACCCCTGGACGTTTCCTGCATTTAAAGGTTGAGATGGGCCTCGACTTGTCTTCCGTAAAGTACATCGTTTTCGATGAAGCCGATCGCTTGTTCGAAATGGGCTTCGCCGCCCAACTATCCGAGATTCTGCATGCTCTACCCGCTTCGAGGCAAACCCTCCTGTTCAGTGCTACGCTACCAAAGTCACTGGTGGAATTCGCACGCGCAGGTCTACAAGAGCCTAGGTTGATCCGTCTTGACGCGGAAAGCAAGATTTCACCAGATCTCAAGAGCGCCTATTTCACCATAAAATCCGGCGATCGGGACGGAGCATTATTGCATCTTCTGGACAATGTCATCAAGGTTCCTGTTGGCGAGACTGATGCAGCAAAGAAGGCCCGAGAAGAGAGTGAGAAGCCTAGCAACAGCAAGAAGCGGAAGCGCAGTGAAGGCTTTGTTAAGGATGTTCCAGTCGCGGAGTCTACCATCATCTTCGCTGCAACGAAACACAGAGTAGAATATCTGGCCAACCTTCTTCGAAACGTAGGATATGCTATTTCATACGGTAAGCTACACAACTACATTCTGCCCTAATCTATACTGACTCGTCTAGTGTACGGCAACCTCGATCAGACGGCTCGAAAAGAGCAAATTCAAGACTTTCGAACTGGTTTGACTCGCATCCTCGTTGTTACAGACGTCGCCGCTCGTGGTGTGGACATGCCTCACATCAACCACGTTATCAACTACGACTTCCCATCACAGCCCAAGATCTTCGTCCATCGAGTTGGGCGCACAGCTCGTGCTGGAAGGAAAGGTTGGGCTTACAGCTTGTGTAGGCACGTCGATCTACCTTACCTCATAGATCTACAACTCTTCCTTGGCAAACGATTACTCGTGGGAAGGTCGTGTGCTGAGCCCAACTACGCAGATGACTTTGTTGTGGGGAGCCTGGCACCATGGCAGCTGGAAAGTTCCGTCGAACAAGTGAATAGACAACTCAGTGAAGACGAGGACCTGGCACTTTTGTTAAGTGTAGCTGAAAAGGGTGAACGACAATATCAACGCACGCGTAACCAAGCCAGCGCCCAAAGTGTGGGACGGTCCAAAGAATTAGCGGCATCTCCCAACTTTGCTGAAACCCACATGCTCTTCAGCGATGACGCGCACAATGCCCAAAGAGCAAAGGAGAATATGCTCGCGAGGATCCAGTCCTTTAGGCCAGCGGAAACTGTGTTCGAAATTGGGAAGCGTGGGATCCACAGTGAAACAGCGGAGATTATGCGCAAGAGGCGAGAGCAGGTTGAGCGCCAAAAGGCTAAGCAAGCGGCTAACAAAACAGCCGATGATGAGTGTGACACAGTCCACGCTTCTTCAAAAGAGGAAAATGACGGAAATGCACCCTCAGACGACGAGGTGGAAGTTGCAGAAGGCTTGTACGACTCTGAATCGGATGAGCTCGAGGTCTCTGTCTCACAGCCAGCTTCCAAGAAATCCAAGCACGATAACTGGAGGAACGACGACTTCTTCATGTCATACACACCCAAAGAGAACTTGGCAGAGGAGAAAGCCTACGGAGTAAGCGGTGGAGACGCCGGAAACACCAACTTTGTGTCGGCAGCAAGGGCAGCAGAGATGTCGCTGGTGAACGATGAAATTCAGGGCTTCGCGGATGCCGCCAAGTCCAAGATGCGTTGGGACAAGAAGTCAAAGAAATATGTCAACCGCACCAACGACGACGATGGATCTAAAGGAGCGAAGATGATTCGAGGCGAAAGTGGGCAAAAGATTGCCGCAAGTTTCCGCAGCGGTCGTTTCGATGACTGGCGCAAGGCGAACAAGGTCAAGATGCCGCGAGTGGGCGAAATGGAAGCCCCCAACCGCTCTGCAGCATCCTTCAATAATGCCCCACGCTACAAACACAAAGCGGAGAAGGCCCCGAAGCAAGCTGATCGGTACCGCGATGACTATCACGTCCAGAAGAAGAGGGTGGCTGAGGCGAAGGAGAAGCGCATCGGGGCCTTCAAGGACGGCAACGCCAAGAACGAACTCCGAGATGTGGAAACAGTGCGCAAGAATCGGAAAGTGCAGGAAAATCGCCGCGCAAAGAACGCTCGCCCGTCGAAAAAGCGGAAACATTGAGTTCACTGCATCAATACTCTGGCCTTAGGCCTAGCAACATGAATTGACAGCGAATTTTTCTGACATGGCACGTGTTAATGACGTGCTGCGTGGCATCAGTTATTGTCACGGACCGAGGTGCAAACAATCCGATTTGACGAGGGAGCACTGTGGCGACTAAAACAAAGCAGCGGCTGGATCCATTGGCCAGAAGCGCTAATCGTGCGAAGAAAGGCCGTTGTGACCCGCATGGTCAGGCCATTATTACCTCTTACCATGGCCGGGGCCCCCGTCGGTTCTGTGTAACGCTGAATCTTGGAGGGCTGTCATTGCTTTGCTGTGCCACATAGGTGCGGATTGGCGAAACCTAATCCGGTTCTGGGACATGGCAGTGGGCGAGCATCATACTCTCCTCGACCAGCGCGCATATTGACTTAGTAGTGGTTTTTCTTTCTTTGTGCATGTCGCTGTGGTCGACGAGAAATAAAGGTTCAGAAACAATTTTTTTCTGAAGCGACGAAGTCCCCTTTCGTACTTTTGTGTTTAAGCTTCGAGCGCTGGCTTCGCGGCGCCCAGCGATCCAGTCCGGATTGGGACTGACAAGCTGTAGACCAGGCGTGTAGCTCGATGCATGCATGAGTTCCGGCGTGGGATAGAGTTCCCGGCGTCTATTGACGTCGGGTAAGTAGTGACATTTACAGGCGACCGCGCGTAGGTCCGCGTATTGGGTGAACGCCTCGAACTTCACCCCATTAAGGTCCGAGGCAGGGATAGGGGGCCTTCTTCGGGTACACTGGCCATGCAGGCAAGTCATAATCTACTATCGAGGAGATTTCTTGGAGCCGAGATACTCATTCTCCACTCAATGCAATGTAAGGGTGAGCGCCAACGCTGCCAGGCCTCCATACTTAGGTAACCGTCGAATCCTCCTGCGCGCGCGCAGCTGCGGTTTACCCGACAGCCTTCCAGAAGCCGCCACAGTTGTTTTTCCATGGGCGCACGCGAGCGCCATTTGCCATGCGACGACGGCCGGATGCGCAGCGTGCTGGGCATGACAGCTTGGTGAGATGCAGCGCGCCGTCGCCCAGCAGCGTCTGCATCACGCATCATCGCACTCCAACGGCTTTTTGAAATCAAATATGCCCAAACAGGAAAGGCCAATTTCGCTGCAAAACTCTCTACGGATTTCAATGAAAAGCATCGGCCAGAACCAGGCACGGCCGCACCCCAACGGCTGCGGCGTGGCACACTCGGAGAAGCGCAGTCTAGGCTGTCGCTTCAATCGGGTAGATGCAAGCGTAGTCACGTTCCATAACTCGGCAAACGGCTGCTGAGCTGTTGATATGATATAGCATCTTACCGGACGGATATTTCTCGCTCCGTTGCGGGCCTGACGTGTGGACTTGAGGGTGAGCGAATTCTTGCAGGGTTTGCCTGCCATACAGACCTTGCGAGGTGCTGCAGGGTGCCTTGGAGGCAACTATGAGCCGCATATGCAGTGCGAGGGTGTCAGACTACACACCATCAGAGCCAGTCAGCATAGACAGCAATATTCGCCAGGTGTTTTAGACACCGAGGGCAGCATGGGAGCTGCTCGGCCCGCACCCAGTCGCAAATCGAGAATGGGCCCCAGGAAGGCGAGCATGGGCGAGCCTGCAAGGACCCCAGGAGGAACGGACAGGATAGCGAGGGCCCCTGGTAGGAGACTACTTTTGGCACGACGTGTCCTGAGCACCGGTTCGTAGATCCCGCCCGCAGGCCTGTCGAGATATCCGGGTCCCGGTTAAGCGGCTGACTCGAACTTGTTGCAGCAGGATGCGATACGAACACGAGGAGAGCACGATCTAGAGGGTCCAAGAAAACACCTCCCAGCTGACCAGCAATTTGTTACCGCAACTGCGCTAAATTTTCGCAAGTGCTCAACAGTAGCCTCTGCAGTAACACAGCGGCATGGCCGCCACGATAGGACAGTAGTCCCGAGACCCTGGACAGGCCGTTATGCGCATGCCGTAGCTTCGGGGGATCGTACAGAGAGATGAGAGCAATCTACAGGCGATAAAAGACCTGCTCTTAACGACCATATTTCCGCTATTTAAGATTATTTTTGGATCGCAGTAATGCCTGACAAGGCTAAAGGGCAGGACTAGTGCAGGGCTACGTGCGTTTGTTTCTTCGGTTAGCTGTATATTTTCCGTTGCCGTCGGACATGGGCCGGATAGTTTCTTACAGAAAAACAAACGTTCACTTTCTTGCTCGGCCGTAAAGCACATGGGAAAAAATGTCGCCATTCGGAAGACATGCCCAGCCGAAGGAGAAAGAAACGCTCCTACAGCATTGAGTCATGCACCCTGCTTCTTGCATCTTGGACCATGCCGCGAACAAGAGGGTGAAGCTGCCTGTACGGATGGACTTGGTCGGATGACGAGCGCGTGGAGGCCTACACTCCCACCCCACTCAAACCAAACCAGCGCATGTGCATCCCCCTGCAGCTGCAGATCTGCATTGGAGGAAAGCAAAGGGTAATTCCAAATGATTATGACGCTGGGTCATGATGGGTGCTATACAGGTGCACGCATGGATCAGATCTTTGCTGGGCTAGTGCGATTGTATACACGCCCCGTGCAAGTTGCCCTAGGCGCGGCATCGATCTTCACGGCTGTCGGCTCAGCTTACCGCAGCTCCGTGATGAGGTTCAGATTAGTACCACACATGGCAACATGGCTATCCACCGTGGGCCAGCGTGGGATGTTTGCCCTGCCGCAGTCGTCGTCCCACCTTCTGTATGTGTGGACGCGGTTGACAAGCGAGGTGGCCACTAACGCTCCTAACGCTGTCCCTGCCCTTCCTTTTAGCAACGGCAGCGCCGAAGCGAGATTTGGTCTCGTCTCGTCTTTTTCTCTCATCTCCGTCGAGGCTGGGAGCTGCGTCACATGCTTGCATGCCTACCTTGCGCTGTGTGCGCCATACCGTCAACCCAAGCTTCGGCCCCGCATCCTCAATGCTGCGCACATGCCAATAGGGCAGACAATATCGCCCGTGATGCCGTCCGTCCTGGCTCGGACAGTTTGCGGGCAGATCGTCGACGGCGCCAGCTCTCGATCGATTCACCCACCGGAGGTTTTTTTTGCGTGCGCAGTGCCATCCTAATGCGACACGGGAGACGCCTATATTGGACCAGCTGATACACATCTGGTTTGTTTTTGACGAGAGCAATATGTCAACGCACCACGAGAAGCATTAGCTGCCACCCTTTAGCGCATTATTCCTGGGCGGTTGAGGCAGGTAACTATACAGCGGTAAGATTGTGCAGGTCCGAGAAGATCGTCTAAGTTGTAAACGAGTCCGCTGTTTGATCTCATACGCACTGGTGGCTGGCACAGCCTGCCACTGCTGCTGACACTCGACGCCAGCACCTCGTTCCCCAGCTGTACAGAAGCTTCTCTAGCTGCGACTGCGGGAGAAGATGTCATTGGATGCAGCTTACCGTCGCTCGTGCATACTATTCCAGAGCATACTGCATCTGCCAGATTCATCACCCGCACCACACAAGCCTACAGCAGCGGCGCCATGCAGCTAGACATGGCGTGTCGCATGACAAAGCTACACACCCCAGACATGCGTCGAGTATTTAGACTTTCGGTAGGGAGACGTCTTTATGGGTTGAGAAGCTAACTGTGACTTGCTTTTGCGGACAGGCCTGACATCACACAATGCAGAGGATGGAATCTCTACGTAAAAGGCGTCGCCCTGCTCAGCCATATCCGCACCGAGGCGTCGATCGTAGAAGCGGCCGTGTCCTCGCCCTGTGCTGGTAGTGATTGAGTTCGCACCAGGCGTGTACGTCATTAGAGCGTGGTGGTGATGGTGTCGCAACATCGAGACCCTGAGCAGGCTTTCCCTAGCAATCAGCGCAGAGCAGCCGCTGCGAGGCGAGGACTTCCGCTGCGACCGTCGGTCAGTGCGAAGAGACCTGCGCGGTGATCGGTGCGGTGGTTGGTCTGAAGGGTCCGGACGCGCGACTGACACTGACAAGCGTCGCGATAGTGCACCAGAGCCGTGGGCCTGTCAGTGAGAGCCACAATTTTCGCAATACTAACCACATGGCTCCCTGAAAGCCGATGTTCACTTGCCCTGAGTTCAGAAGGTCCATCTTGTGCGGTTTCTCAATCCGAATTCTGCAACACATTGTGGGCGTCCCTGCTTACCTAAACAGGCAGTAGATACAATTATTCGGTCGCACATAAACGCACGCTGCGCATGAAGGACGCTGACTTATGCCATGCTTGAATCGAAAGTTTGCCTGGGCGGCCGCAAAACAATCGTGCAATAGCGCGCAGAAGCGCGAGCCGTATCTCGTTAGCACACCCCGGCTCGAAGACGGTGCGGAAAGCAGGGGGTCGAGCGGCCTCTGACAAGGTCCCCATTCCGCTGCACCCATGCATCCACTACCAACTAATGGACGTGCATAGGTGCTTCCGCGGGTGCATCGACCGTCTGGGAAAACTGGCCTAGCAGAAATGTCGAAGAACCATCAGCCGAACGAAGGAAGCATGTCGTCGTCCCCGAGACACATCCTTCCCTGCTCCCGTTGCCCGAAACTCAGTGTGGCCCCCGTCTCATGGGAGGCCCGTCATGCACGACTTGACAAGGATTTAGCAAAGATCTGTGAGTAGAATCCCCATGACCGATTGTGGTTATTACTGGGGAATGTCCGCCGAGTGGGCAGATGTCTGCCCTGTCTTTTTGCAAGTCGCCATCCCGAAAAGCTCATTGGTTCCGCTCCAGTCAACATCACCGCCCTGCCTCTCTCCTCTTCCCCATCCCGTTACCTACAGCTCCAGTCGAGGCCACCCCAAACACTCTCCGACATCTTTCCCACCCTTACGTCAGTTCACCCAAGCCATCCAGGCTGTCTTAACACCAAGTTGAAGGTAATATCAGAAAGGTATTTGCAAGACCCCTTTTCTAGCTTCTCAGCCCAATGCCTTGCCGAATGTTTGGGCTGGCTTACGATATGCCGCCTTTTCGGCATGGATGGCCGTATCGGTGTACCCAATAGTGTATTCGCCGACTGTTAATTGTCCTGCCCTTCGTCATTATCTTGATCTCCTCGCTTGTGCATTAGCTTACCTTAACCACCATGCAGGCCACCATCAATTGCCTCACCAACATCTCTGTATTGTACCTCTTCTTGGTTCGCTGATTGGGAAGCGACGAGGAAGTTTGCGCATCTTTTTGTCCCAGTTGCACCTCCACACCCTTGTGCTCCCGCTGCTTGCGCGGCGCCTGAGCGCACAGTGGTCAAACTATGCAGAGCCTGGTTCTACCTGGTCCGACCTCACTCCTCGCTACGCCATCCGGGCGACCTGTTGAAGCTGGAGACGGCCTGGTCAAATTCCGATCGAAATTCAGTCCTCACAGGTCTGCGCATCAGGGTTACCCATCCCCGCCCATGTCAGAACCCCATTCCCCATCTCGTCGACCAGCCCAGCCTGTTGAATCCGCGCGCCTTTCCTACCCCCAATTCATGGGCGCATCCCACAGGCAGGATAGCTTCGTCCAATCACCTGCTCCACAATCCCTTTACGACCTCTCTTCTTCATCGGCTGCACATGTTCCCCCTCTACAGCGACCCCTTTACCCCGGAGAGCCACAGCACAGCAGTCAAGCTCTATCCTACCAACCTGGACGTGCGACCCAGCACCAACCTTATGGACACGTCGTCCAGCACAACTATGGATACGGTTACCAGCATGCCAACTTGCCTTCGTACTCTGGAGTTCAACATTCAGGCCCAATGGTTCAACAAGGGGCCATGATTGCTCCTCCTCCTGCCAGGCCAACCAAACCAGCGAGAAGGACCAAAGCCCATGTAGCTTCGGCCTGTGTCAACTGCAAGAAGGCGCATCTTAGTTGTGATGTTCAACGCCCTTGTGGTCGTTGTGTGGCTTCTGGAAAGCAGGTTAGTTGCCCTGATTCTTCCATACCGTGACGACACGAAGACTGACCAAGAGTAACAGGACACATGCAAAGATGTACAACACAAGAAGAGAGGAAGGCCGCGACTAAGGGATGACAGAGAGTTTACTCGGACAGAAGAAGGAAGACCACCTAGCCAGCTCTTGGGTGCTCCACCTCCATCCGAAGCTCTCACACACCAGCCAACCTACCCAGGAACTCATCAATACCGAGGCGCTGATTCTCCAGCCTTGGGAAGCATTGCGCATCAGCGGGACCTCTTCAATGCCAACCCTCATTTGGCGGCATCTGCGAGCAGAGACCCAGCCGGCAACGTGGGCGAATACGCCAGCGGAGTATTACCCCTACCTTACAATGCGGGACCGAATTTGGCGTACCACAAACTCCCCGTCGCGTACCTAAATCTGGACCTGATGATCCAAAAAACAAATCATGCCTTTACGGATTTGATATCGTTCTTAGGAGATGTCAGGGGTAAACACCTCGGCGAGCTGCTGGAAGCCAGACAAAACGATAGTCTCCAGCGCTTGTGCAACGAACTGCGCGACGAGCGCGACGAGCGCGAACCAGCTTACATGGCGCCCATCACCCCAATAGGACAGGATCCCATGCGCGCGGTGATGGACGCAGTAGTGGACCAAGACATTGACCATTTTACCCAAGGCTTCACCAACAGACCGATATATCTCAGCTTCCGTATTCCGGGCGCTGGCCAGTACCAGTCGCTGCAGGTCCAGATCCGGCTTGCGAAGACATCGATATACTTTGTGACGCTGATAGTGATATCACCACCACGGTTCACGGCTCCAACTCTTCTCACACAACAGCTCGCTCCCCCAACACCAAGCAACGCCTCGCAAACAATTTCTGCGCCGACAAATGCCCTGACATCGCACATCACACCGCACCAGTCTCGCCGCCAGTCCACAACCAGCTCCGCGCCCAACTCCCCTTACTTCAATTTCTCTTCTGTGCGAACCTCGCTCCCCATGATCAGCCCCAGCTCTTACAGCGGTAGTCCCTCATATGGCTTCTCCCCCACCGCTGGCGCAGAATCAGGTTACTTCCCGACTTACCAACCACCCCCACAACCTAACACCGGCAGCGCATACCCCTCCCCTTTCGCTTCGAGTAGCCGTCCGCCCACATCAGCCTCCGAGTCGATTCGCAAAATTAATCGCCCGGCTCGCCTGGAAGGCCTACAGCTTCCCCCTATTCGAACAGGTCCGCCACCTCTTGGCTCGCCTCTACACATCGAAACGAGTGGTAGCGCGCAGGATCGCGAGCGCGGACGTGTAAGACCGCATGATTCCCCGCCCAGTGGGTCGGATATGCGGAGGCAGGAGTCGTCTGAGATGGGGAAGCGGAGAAGGTTAAATATCCATGAGGTGTTGGAGTGAGATGGTCAAAGAGCGAACGGGACCAGGGAAGAAGAAAAAAACACAAAGTAAAATCGGTAACGATCTTGTGTGTCGTGGGCAAAGAGAAGCGTCGTGGTGAGACTACGGCAGGAGCAGGACGCGGGGTTCCACGGTTTCGCCCTCGCGCAAGCTACAAGGAAACCGCAATTTTCCCATGTGCCTTTTTTAGAGGCGAGGCGGCTATCCACAGTGATGAAGGGCTACTCGGCCAGATGGGGACCTGATACCTGTTTGCCCTGGACAGGGACGGGGAAGGGGCACAACGCAATGTTGCACACAGAATAAGAGATATGATCGAACAAGGTTCATGCTGAACGCCATCTCTCTCACCTTTTGTTTCCTGTCATTGTCCTCTCTTTTTCTCTTTTCGTCCATGGGGAAGAATCGATTTGCCGCATTTTGGCGCCGCCATGTCCTACTTGGGCGGATTCTGATTGTTTTGCATAGTCTAGGCGTTTTTTTCTTATAAGCACCCTCTTCCTGGCTTTGTGGCATTTTTGGGATGGAGTTGTTTAGTTAGGCTACTCGCTGGAAACCGGTTTATGATGACGCTTGGGAGTTTCCAGATCCTGTCTGCATACTATCGGATTAGATTTTTATTGCTTTTTTTCCTCCTCTCAATCACTCGTTTTTGTCTTGCCTGTGTGTCTTAGATGAAGAGTCGGGCGCGCATACCAATCGCATCACGGCATAGAGTAGTGTGTAATGGGACATGGGAGATTAAAACATACCACTCAGATCTCCTCCCTTTCCTGCTCTTCTTTTCAATTCATCTTGCCCCCCCTCACTGTTTCTTCGTCGCTCCCTTATCTCTTCCTCTCTACATCCCCCTCATTTAGCCTCCCAAACCACTTCTTCCTCACACTAAACACACCAGCTCTCCTTGCAAAGAAAAGGTCTTCACCCCCTTCCCCATATACTCCATGAGATACATACTTGGCGTTTCACGTAGAGACGCAATGGCCACACGGGGAGACCGGGTGCTTGGGTCGCGTTCGCTTCGGCATTTGTCCATGGTAATGCGAGACTTGGATGTGAGCTGGCGCGAACAAGGCCGCAAGGAAGATGGTGGTAGTGTTTCGCTGAGGTGTGCTGTGTACAAGAAGGAAAAGAAGTCGTGCTTCCGTGGTGTGTTGGTTCTACCGCGGATATTACTAGCGTAAAAGGGTTTACATGTAGGGCTTGGCAGGCCTGTGTCTCTGTGTGTGGAAGAGAGAGAGAGAGAAGGTAATCCGTCACTCTCGCATCAACTGAAAAGGTGCACCACCTAGATTATACCGGCATCACAAACGTTATTTAGAAACGTGTATAGTTACTGCCGCAGAATCGGCGAGCGCAGACTCGTCTGGGGGAAATTACAAGGGACCGTCGTTGGCGAGAGTGCGTGCACATCCCGTTGCAAGCTTTTCTGTACCTTCGGTACCACAATCTGGAGATTTTTATGCCTAGCTATTTGTTTGTCTGCTCGCTTGATTCCTCATGCGGGCATGGGAACGAGGGAGAGATAACGGATTCAAGTCCGAAGCTTTGCGCTTGTGATGGAGCAAGGCAGGTGGGGGTCAAGGGTCAAGAATGCGAGGTCTAATGGATGGGGGTAATTGTACCCGGG
>LR132460.1:0-22065 GCA_900634815.1 Paradendryphiella salina | reverse complement strand
CTTCGGTGGCCGCTAGCTTATCGAAGCTTTAGGTTGAGTCAGAAATTTCGCATCGTTAGCACGAGACGAAGAAGTATAAGCCTGTTTGAATGCTCGGTTTTACAGCCTATTTTATCTTGGTCTTATAGTTCATCCCGACATAGACGCAGTACAAGCGTCGAATACTATTGGTTACTCGACGTTTCTCTGTACATGACTGACATGGATGAAAGTAAAATTCCCATATGGTACTCGAACAGGCATCGCAAGAGTATGCCGGCTACCTAACATATTTCGAAACATTCCAGGTTTGTTTATCAATCTTAAGTCTCGACGAAATCAATTTGGTCTGCTCAAACTGTGGATAGTCGCGAACTGAGCATCAGACCATACACCTCTTTACCAATAGATCAGATCGTCATAACACAATCTGCACAAACCGACAAGGGCATTTGTGGAGTGCAAGCAAACAAGCCATCATGAACCTTTGCAATCACACCATCGTGACCCTCCTTGGACTATGTAACCAAGACCATGTGTTGGCAGCATTACATTCGATCGCAGAGGTGGAAATTTTTTTGGACATATCGAAGCTACTTGAAGCTACTGATGGTTGCCATGGGCGGCAATGACATCTGGGCCCGCTATGGCGGGGCTGCTCGCTTATGTCACTTATTTGAGGTCATGGTGGGGTGAGGGTTCCGTCATAGCATCGCAAAAGTCGAGCGCCCGTTCAGCGGCGAGAGAAGCGGCAAGAAGATTCACGGCCGGCCGCGAAGCAGCATTGGGCTCAATTCTCTGCGGTACAATCGGCGTGCTTAGTGGATCCGAATTACCAGAACAAGGCGTATTTGCCCCCAGTCAACCCGTCAGGCAGCTGGTCCTAGTGGGTCTCAGAGCTTGCGCGAGCTTGCGGGAAGGTTCTGGTTGGAGGCTTGGCACGTCGAAGGCGCTGGAATTCTGTAGAAACAACACGCACCAAAGCAATACAAAAACTCCTCCGCCGCCGCCTTTGACCTTTTTCCACTACACTACACAAATCACACTCACCACCAAAGACTCACCATAGTAAGTCTCTGACTTGTGAGCAACATTGCGATTTTCCTTCTACTTGATACCCCACTACACATTCACATACCTTCAACATGGCACCTGCTATCGGAATTGATTTGGGTACTACGTACTCGTGCGTGGGCATTTTCCGCGACGACCGTATCGAAATCATCGCCAATGACCAGGGTAACCGCACAACACCCTCGTTCGTTGCCTTCACAGACACCGAGCGTCTGATCGGTGACTCCGCGAAGAACCAAGTCGCTATGAACCCCGTCAACACTGTCTTCGACGCAAAGCGCCTCATCGGTCGCAAGTTCGCCGACCAAGAGGTTCAGGCCGACATGAAGCACTTTCCTTTCAAGGTCGTCGACAAGGGCGGCAAGCCTGTCATCCAAGTCGAGTTCAAGGGTGAGGAGAAGACATTTACTCCAGAGGAGATCTCATCCATGGTCCTCACCAAGATGAGGGAAACTGCTGAGTCCTACCTCGGTGGCACCGTTAACAACGCCGTTGTCACTGTCCCTGCCTACTTCAACGACTCTCAACGTCAAGCCACTAAGGATGCTGGTTTGATTGCCGGTCTCAACGTCCTCCGTATCATCAATGAGCCTACCGCTGCTGCCATCGCCTACGGTCTCGACAAGAAGACCCAGGGTGAGCGCAACGTCCTCATCTTCGACTTGGGTGGTGGTACCTTCGATGTTTCCCTTTTGACTATTGAGGAGGGTATCTTCGAGGTCAAGTCCACTGCCGGAGATACTCACTTGGGTGGTGAGGACTTCGACAACCGTCTTGTTAACCACTTCACCAACGAGTTCAAGCGCAAGCATAGTAGGTTTTCCCATCTCCTTTCATTCTGATAACGTACATGTGCTAACGTCTACGCAGAGAAGGACCTCACTTCCAACGCCCGCGCCCTGCGCCGTCTCCGAACCGCCTGCGAGAGGGCCAAGCGCACTCTGTCCTCTTCCGCTCAGACCTCCATCGAGATTGACTCTCTGTTCGAGGGTATCGACTTCTACACCTCCATCACCCGTGCCCGCTTCGAAGAGCTGTGCCAGGACCTTTTCCGCTCCACCATGGAGCCCGTTGAGCGTGTCCTCCGCGATGCCAAGATTGACAAGTCCTCCGTCCACGAGATCGTCTTGGTCGGTGGATCCACCCGTATCCCCAAGGTCCAGAAGATGGTCTCCGACTTCTTCAACGGCAAGGAGCCCAACAAGTCCATCAACCCCGACGAGGCTGTTGCCTACGGTGCTGCCGTCCAGGCCGCTATTCTCTCCGGTGACACTTCATCCAAGTCCACTTCCGAGATCCTGCTTCTCGATGTCGCGCCGCTGTCCATCGGTATCGAGACTGCTGGTGGTGTCATGACTGCTCTCATCAAGCGCAACACCACTATCCCCACCAAGAAGTCCGAGGTCTTCTCCACTTTCAGCGACAACCAGCCCGGTGTGCTTATCCAAGTCTACGAGGGCGAGCGCGCTCGCACAAAGGATAACAACCTGCTCGGCAAGTTCGAGCTTACCGGCATCCCGCCTGCGCCCCGTGGTGTTCCTCAGATCGAGGTCACCTTTGACGTCGACGCCAACGGTATCATTAACGTCTCTGCCCTTGAGAAGGGTACCGGAAAGACCAACAAGATTGTCATTACCAATGACAAGGGCCGTCTCTCCAAGGAGGAGATCGAGCGCATGTTGGCTGAGGCCGAGAAGTACAAGGCCGAGGACGAGGCTGAGGCTGCCCGTATTTCTGCTAAGAACGCTCTCGAGTCCTACGCTTACTCTCTCCGCAACACCCTCAGCGACTCCAAGGTCGACGAGAAGCTCGATGCCGGTGACAAGGAGAAGCTCAAGTCTGAGATTGACAAGACCGTTGCCTGGTTGGACGACAACCAGACCGCTACCAAGGACGAGTACGAGTCTCAGCAGAAGGAGCTTGAGGGCGTCGCCAACCCCATCATGATGAAGTTCTACGGAGCTGGCGGTGAGGGAGGCATGCCCGGCGGTATGCCCGGCGGTGCCCCAGGTGGCGCTCCCGGCGGTGCTGGCGGCGATGACGGCCCTACCGTCGAGGAGGTCGACTAAGCGGATCGCTCTCATGCTGTCTCTTCGTCTTCTTTCCTTCTGCATCTCCAAGCATAGACTTTTTCTTTCCTGGGTAGTAGTTCACGGAGTTTACGGCCAATGAGCCTTTTTCACGGTTTTTCTCATGCATCGGATGAATAACGATCAATGGTTGGGAGGAAAAGTTTGGTGTAGCATGTACTCTAATAATGGGGTTTAATATCCTGTGTAGAGAAATGAGAAGATACTTCACATATTCTAGTCAGCTGCTTTTGTTATGTGATGTTTTGCCGTCTACATATCATCGAATCATTACAGTAACTCTTCTGTCCCGGATCGAATGCCACCTTGAGGCTCGCTCACTGCACTAGATTTTCAAACATCAGCTGGACATTAAGGTTGCCGTGTACGCAACAATCTGACATATACGCGCAAAGCAGACTCCCATGATCACAGAGCGTAGATGCCGCAATAGATTTGCGCAAATCAATAGTAGGTGTTGGATGATTGTATCGCCTCTTGGTCGCGACAGTCTGCTCAGCAACACAGCCCTCCAGCCCGCGCGGGGCTGTCTGTATTTGCCAGCCCTCGGCGCAGTCTATAACCCGTATATATATATATATATATATATCGTACATGATGGCTTATCCATTCCAGTTACATCGCTATATTGTACAGTCGACTCGATTGTGTCTATTGACCCACCACTTCCTCAGCTGGCCTCGAAAAGGCACCCTTGACCTCTTCTCCCACACTCCTCTTATTCCAAACATCTTCACTGTTAGGACCGCTCTTCAACCTCTGCTCCTTCTCCCGGTATCTATCCTGCACCATGCGCTCCTTGACGTCTTGTCCACTGTAGCTGTTTTTGGTACGCATGCAGAACCAAAAGTCATTCCAGTGGTCTGAGCAGCTTCGTAGTTGTCCGTATCGGTATATGTCATTGAAGTGACCGCCGAGCGAGGAGCAGTAAAACGCGGAGTCGAAGGCGGCGCGACAGGACATGGTACGCGGGAGGCTAGGGTCAAATTCTTCAGAGGTGGAGGGTCGCGAGGCATCGTCGGTTTTTGCTGTTGAAGCTGGGATGGTATTTGAGGAAAACGAGGGCGGCGCGAGGTGTGGGTGAGCGGCGTAGAAGTCGGGATCGTGTGGTGCGGAGTGAGGCTCTTGTGTACGCATGGGCGCATCGCTGGGTATCTGCACGGGAGATGCGATTGCCGAAAGGGTGTTTGGCTTTGCTGCGGCGTCTGCGCCAGAGCCTGAGAACGGCCACCAGCTCATCTTGAAGGGGTAGATAGAGGAACTTTTAAGCTAATGGACAAATGAAGCTCGGTTGACCGATTAGAACACAAATGCGACAAGTCGGCGGTGATAGTTGGACTTGGAAAAAGACCGGTAACATAGGTTGCGCCTGTAACAAAGACTGCAATCCTCCGAGCAGGCGTGCAAAACCAGACTCCCCAAGCAGGATCTCCGGGCGCGATACGCGGGGGCGGTGGACGCGGGAAAGAAATTCCACAACGCGCAATGGGAAGCAAGTGTCCAGCGAATAAGAGTTCAGACGGCCCGCACACGTGAGCGCGAGGGCTGGATCTACGTCATGCATCGCACTTGGGCTTAACGTGTAGCTGCCTTGGAGATCGCTATTACTCCACCCTTATGCGTTTTGTGTGTCGTGTAACTCCCTCGCCAATGTCTTGCTTTACCTGCCGTCTTTGGGCTTGTATTCTCTTCTAGGCTCTTACTGCCGACCCATTCCTGGCTACGGTCTCGGTAATTCACAGAGCGGCACGCACACCACCTGTGCTTTGTTTCGCCCCACCTTGTGTTTACCACCTACGATATCCCCCTTCCGCAGTGTTACTGCATTGACGGCCATTCCCTATGACTCCTCACACTGTTGCCATATAGCGACCCCTCTTCGGCTCCGACATACCCCACATTCTATCCGTCTCCCTTCGACACCCCGGCCTGGGTAACGGTCCCCCGCCGCCACCATGCTCGAGGGCCTCGTGTCGACGCTGCTGAATCGGTTCTTGGGCATGTATGTCCAGAACTTCGATCCAAAGCAATTAAACGTCGGCATCTGGTCTGGAGACGTCAAACTACGAGACCTCGAACTGCGCCGCGAAGCCCTTGATCAGCTACGCTTACCGCTGAACGTCGTCGAAGGCCATCTTGGCTCCCTCACACTATCAATACCTTGGTCAAATCTGCGTGGCAAGCCGCTAAAGGTCAACATCGAAGATGTCTTCTTGCTGGCAGCGCCAAAGGAGGACGCAGACTACGATGCAGAAGAGGAGGAGAAGCGTGCACACGCTGTCAAGATGGAGAAACTAGACAGCGCCGAACTGCTGAAGGAACGCAACACAGAAGGCATGAGCGCGGAAGAGCAGCAGAAGAACCAAAGCTTCACAGCTAGCTTAGTTACTGCCATTGTCGACAATGTTCAGGTCACAGTCAAGAACATCCACATCCGCTATGAAGACTCAATAGCGGATCCAGGACATCCCTTTGCTCTTGGTCTCACACTCGCAGACTTCAGCGCTATCAGCACAGACGAAAACTGGAAACCTACCTTCATTCAAGGCACGTCCGCTTCGACACACAAGTTGGCTACCCTTGGATCGTTGGCCGTGTACTGGGATACAGATACCAAGCTCATCGGTACTGGCAAGGGCAGTCAGAGCAGTGATGAACAGCAGATTGATCGGGAAGATTTTATCGAACAGGCGCGAGGCATGATCGCTAGAGGTGACAACCCCGATCTGGGCGATCACCAGTTTATTCTGAAGCCCATCAGTGGACGTGCTGGTTTAGAGATGGACAAGACAGGTAAACCAGACCGAGCTAAGATGAAGGCTCGACTTTTGTTTGACGAACTCGGTTTCATCATCGACGAGGATCAATACCGCGATGCGCTTATGCTGGTCGACCTGTTCCACTACTTCATACGGCATCAAGAGTACAAGAAACTGCAACCCAGGTCGTCACCTAAGGAAGACCCTGCTGGTTGGCTCCGGTTTGCAGGCAAGGCCGTGCTCGACAAGATCCACGAAAAAAACCGCCAGTGGAGCTGGGATTTTTTCAAGGAGCGACGCGATGACCGGATACGATACATTGAGCTCTTCAAGAAGAAAAAACGTGAAGAGAGGTTCGACATTACCGAGACCGAAGATCTGGATAGGCTGGAGCGAAAGCTCACGTATGAGGATCTTCGTTTTTGGCGCTCGCTAGCCCGAAACCAGCTGCGCAAAGAGAATATCGGTGTCAAGAAGCCGCCTCCAAAGCAAACTTGGACTTCTTGGGTCTGGGGGAGCAAGCAGGAGGAGCAACACGACGACGAAAATACCCAACTAAACGAACAACAACGGAAAGAGCTGTACGATGCTATTGCCTGGGATGAGAAAAAGGTCATTACCGAATCGGTAGACATGCCTCGCGAGTATGTCAAGCTAGAGGTCAACATGAGCTTGCGAACGGGCAGCTTCACACTCAAGCGTGACCCCCATGGCCAAGCGAATGAGATACTCCGGCTCCTCTTCGACTCATTTAGCACCCAGCTCCTGCAGCGCACAGACTCTACATTCGTCAAAGTCGCCCTTGAAGGCATGCGCTTGTACGATGGTACTACTGAAGGCAGTCTCTTTCCTCAAATTATCACCGTCAAGGATGCCCCACCTATCCCAGACGATAAGCGCATTGAAGAGCTCAATGACGACGAGTCATCCATGGACGTGGAAGGTGAAGATGACGAAGAAGAGAAGGAGGATCCATTCTTCTTCCTTACCTTTGAGAATAACCCGCTTGACGGCGCAGCCGATACGAACCTCACCATGAAGTTGAAGGGTATGGAATTCGTTTACAACCCGAGGTTCGTGGTAGAAGTTGCCAAGTTCTTTAAGCCTCCTGAGAGACACATGGAATCTATTGGCGCACTCATGGAGACAGCAGGAGCAACTGTCGAGGGCATTCGACAGCAAACCCGTGCAGGCTTGGAGTTCGCCCTTACCGAGCACAAGACCATCAATGCCCAGCTGGATCTGCAAGCACCCCTCATCATCGTTCCTGATTCAGTAACGAAGAAATCAAGCAACTGTCTCATTCTCGACGCTGGTCATGTGAGCGTCACAAGCGAGCTTGTCGACAAGGAGACTCTTCGTGATATCCAGGCGAAGCAAACGCAGCAATACACCGACGAAGACTTCCGAAAGTTAGAGAACCTGATGTACGACAGATTCAACTTGAAACTCCACTCCACACAAGTTCTCATTGGCCCTTCTATTGAGGAGACACGCGCACAGTTGGAGGAGGACTCAAGCGTGAAGAACTACCACATCGTTGATCGCATCAACATCGACTTCATGATTGAGATATGCATCGTTCCCAAAGCATCAGATCTGACCAAGTTCCGTATTTCCGGAAATCTGCCCGTGCTTCACGCATCAGTGTCGGACTCCAAATACAAGAATTTGATGAAGTTGATCGACGTGGCTATACCCAAGTTCGGGAATGACAGCCCAAGCAAGCCAGTGGTTGAAGGGGCCAAGGGTCCCTCAAACCTGAAGCCCATAAACGAGGGCAAAGCCGATGCAGATCCTCTCGCACGGTCGCGATCAAAGTCCTTCAAATTCGCTGCGCAAGACCATGAGCTTGTCATGGAAGAGGACAACCACAGCGATGCCGATGAGCATTTCTCGGATGCGCTAGAACCCCAAGACAAGAAGCAGAGAGTGCATCTCCATCAGCGCAACTTCGAATTCAAGTTTACTGTCGACAAGCTTCAAGGCTCGCTATACAGAGCAGACCCAGAAGGAAGAAAATCAGATCAGCTCCTGGTTGAGTTGATTGCCGAAAGTTTCGATCTCGACTTCCACCAAGAGGCTTTCGAGATGGCTGCAGATGTTCGCCTGAAAAGCTTGGCCGTTGAGGATCACGTTGAGGAGTCTACGATCCCCGAGTTCAAGAACATTATAACATCGGAAGATGTGTCGGCAGACGAACAAAAGGATCTATTCTCACTCAAATTTGTCAAGGTGAACAAGGAATCGCCAGAGTTCCAGACCAAGTATGAGGGCATCGCCACGAACCTGGATGTCGCGGTCTCAACTATCAATCTTATAGTAACTAGACGTACATTGCTTATGTTACTGGACTTTGTTCTCGATACCTTCACGAACCCAGGACCACCCCAAAATCAGCAAGCCCAGATCACGGACAAGCAAGAAGAGCAACCGGCCGCTAAACCACCTCAAGCAGAGCCCGACAAGATACGCATCCGAGCAGAGTTGAAGCGCATTGCTGTGGTTCTGAACAACGATGGTATACGTCTGGCGACATTGAGTCTGAGTTCTGGAGACGTGGGCATCTTCCTTAGTGGCAAGACTATGCGTATTGGTGGAAGACTTGGAAACTTGTCGCTCATCGACGATGTTAATCAAGGCGTTCCAGAAGAGTCTTCGCTCCGGCAGCTCGTAACTATCGAGGGGAAGAACCTAGCTGACTTCAGCTATGAGACGTATGACCCTGATACAGAGAGCTACCCGGGATACGATGCGGCTGTCGCTTTGAAGACAGGGTCTGTCAAGATCAACTTCCTCACGGAGCCTTTCCGCAAGATCATGGAGTTTGCGGTTAAATTTGGCAAGATGCAGGCTATCTTCAACGCTGCTCGCCAGGCTGCTGCCAACCAAGCGACACAGATCCAGCAACGCGCGACTAGATTTCATTACGACATCACCATCAGCACACCCATCGTTGTCTTTCCACGTATGGTGGTATCCGACAAACCAGAACGCGATACCCTTACTGCAAACCTGGGAGAGATCTACGCGAAGAACAAATTTGTCCCTCTGGATGACTCCACCAGCGCTGACACGGCCAATAAGATCTCAGCCGGCATCAGGAACATCAAGCTTACCTCGAAGCTGCATTACGATTCTGACCGGTCTGAAGAGCTGCAGCTGATTGACAACGTTGATCTCGGCTTCAGCATCACGATGGTCGAGCACAAGGCTCGGCAACAGCGACCAGATCTTGAAATTGATGGTTCCATGTCGAACATCAACTTGCAGCTTACGCCAGAGCAGATGAAGTTCGCACTGGAGCTATCGCGATCTATACCCGCAGCATTCGCCACTGAGCCTGACTCTATCGATCAAGATGTTCAGGCTGAGCTACCAAACGAGACGACTGAGCCTGCGCGTCGCATGACTGACAAGGGCGATACGGAGTCGGTACACTCCAAAAATGTTGTAACCTCACAGGGGCCTGAGCTGCATCCAGATAATGAAGACAAGTGGACGAAGCTGGACTTTGTCTTTAAGGTTGGTACCATCGGCCTGGAGCTCGTCAAGTCTGAGGAAGGTGAGCCAGTTGGCGACGTCGAGGCCGCGAGTCTGTCGAAATTCTCACTGAATGACACGAACGTCAAGGTGCGCATGATCAGCGACGGAGCTATGGAAGCGGAGCTTGTGGTACAGTCCTTCACTATCCGTGACAGTCGCACGCAAGGGATGAACAAGTTCCGTAAGATCATGTCGCTCATCAACAACGATGTCAAACAGCAGTTCATGGCTAGCGTGTCCATCTCAGGTGGACAGGACCGCGATATGATTGCGCTTCTCACCATTGACAGCCCACGGATCATTTTGGCTCTCGACTACCTCTTTGCTCTCCAGACATTCGCCAATGCCGGTCTTGCGACCGACGAGCCTCTGGCTATTGAGGAAGAGGCTGAGCAGGAAGATACTGATAGCGATGATGAGATCGTGTCGCCTGATGGTTCTCGAACGTTGGAAGTACCACAGCCTACCAAAGAGCCTACCGCCAATGGTATGAACATCTCATTCCGTGTCAACCTGGTAGATGCGCAGGTCGTTCTCATCGCCAACCCGGCTATGGCTAGTTCAGAGGCTATCGTACTCGGCACAAAGCAAGTTCTCATTTCTAAACAACAAGCCATGACGCTACAGGTCGACAAGGTTGGTATGTTCTTGTGCCGCATGGACCGATTCGAGACCAATCGTATGCGCATTCTCGACGACTTTAGTATCCAGACAGCTTTGGACATGCGAAACCAAGGCTCAAAGTCTTCGATGATGAGCATTACTGTCGATATAGAACCCCTCGTCCTGCGCTTGTCGCTGCGCGATATTCTGCTGGCTATGCAGATTGTAAACCGAGCATCTGCAATGACAGCGCCTGCCGAGAAGAGCATGCCCTCAGCAGAAGCTCAAAAGCTCAAACCTAGTGCGCAATCCAAGAAGGGCACATCCCAGGCAGCCAAGACGTCTACCCACAAACCTCAAGCAAAGTCTCTTGCGACCACCAAGCGATCTGCCCAGCAAGTCTCGCAGCAACAACCTCCTTCTGCTGTCATAAAACGAGAAGAACTGCACGTCAGCTTCGAGGGTATACGGGTCGTGCTCATTGGTGATGTTCACGAGATGCCTATGCTTGATTGGCGTGTGAAGAAGTTCGGAGTTGACGTGAGAGACTGGTCGGGTGCAATGGTCGCTGACACCTCTGTCGACACATTAGTCAACGTGTACAACTTCTCCAAATCTGCATGGGAGCCTCTTATTGAGCCCTGGAGTGTCGGTTTCCACATGTCCAAGAATCAAAACCCAGACAAGCTGACGGTGGATCTTTACTCTCGCAAATCCATGGAACTCACAGTCACAGCCGCCACAATTGCGCTAGGCTCAAAATCATTCGACTTCCTTACTAGTGATGATGACATTCTATCCAAGCCGCGAGGTAGTGATGCTCCGTACCGAGTACGCAATTACACGGGCTTCAGCCTTGACGTTTGGGCTGAGGGCAAAGAGGAAGAAGGGTATGCAGTTAAGCTTGAAGATGGAGAAGAGCAGCCGTGGCGATTCGAAGATCCCATGTCGGCACGAGAAACTCTTTTCACTGACGGAGCTACTGGCATGCTTGGAATCAAGCTGGAAGGCAGCGGCTTCGACTCGCTTTCCCGCGTACAGGTACATCGCGAGGGCGAGTTCCTTTACAATCTTAAGCCAAAGCAGGACCGCATCCAACATCGCCTGCTAATCGATGTAAAGCTTGGCTCTGATAACGTCAAGAACATCACTATTCGCTCCCCGCTGTTAGTGGAGAACAATACTCAGATCCCGATCGAACTTGGCATGTTCAGCCCAGAAGATGGCCATCTTCTCAAGATCGATAAGATTCCGCCTGGAGATGCACGGCCAGCACCTGTTGGCGCATGCCATATGCACTCTATCATCATTCGTCCGGACCAAGGTTTTGGCTATGCTTGGTCTAATGAGCGCTTGTTCTGGAAGGACCTTCTCAAGCGCCCTACAAGAACCATCACATGCCGTGGAGAGCAAGATGAACAGGCGCCGCCATTCTTCTTCCAGCTGCATGCAGCCTATGATAAGAAGGATCCATTGACTGGTGTCTACCCATACATGCGACTTCGCCTCCAAGCGCCAGTCGAAGTTCACAACCTCCTTCCGTACGACTTCAAGTACAGAATCTATGACAGCAACACGAAGAAGGATTGGACAAACTTCCTTAGGAAAGGTGGTATCAGCCCGGTTCACGTCGTGGAGCTCTCGCATCTCCTACTCATCAGCGTAGAGATGCAGGATGGGCCCTTCAAGCCTAGCAAATTTGGCATCATCAACTCGACCGATCGTGAAAGCTTCAGAAGGGAGAAAGTGCTAGAGGTCAAGGCCAACAATGATACGACCCTGCACCTCAATATGCATTTCTTGTAAGTTCACTCTATCGTCCCTGTCAAAAAAATACTAATGGCATTTAGTAACTTCCCTGACGGCGGTGGTGCATTCAAGGTAGCGATCTACAGTCCTTACATCGTACTCAACCGTACTGGACTTCAGCTGGATGTTCGGGCGCAACAGTCCATGGCTCAAGGCAGAGCTGCCGCCGGGCAAGGCGTCATCACAGACAACCAACAAGACGCGGGCAAGGCTCTACCTTTTATGTTCTCGTACCCAACTGAGAACAAGAAGAATCGCGCCTTGATCAGGGTTGGAGACTCCAACTGGAGCAAGCCTCAAAGTTTTGATGCAATTGGTAGTACTTACACAGTAGCATTACCGTCGGCCAAAGCCCGTTCTGACATGCATCTCGGTGTATCAGTCTCGGAAGGCGAGGGAAAGTACAACCTGACTAAGACGGTCTCCATTGCGCCGCGCTTCATTGTCAACAACAAGATGAAGGAAGAATTGCTCATTCGTGAACCTGGTCAGTCTGACTGGATGACGGTAAAGGATGGCGAGCTTTTCCCTCTCAGGTGGCTGAGACAAGGCGGTGCTCCACAGCTATCTCTTTGCTATCCCGGGGTTAACAACCAATGGTCTTCACCTTTCAACATTTCCAATGTTGGTAATGTACACGTCAAGCTGTCCAAGGCTGGACAACGCCAGAAGCTTGTTCGTGTGGACATCCTGATGGAAGCAGCAACCATCTTCTGTCACGTCAGCGTTGAGAACAAGCATTGGCCATTCTCTTTCAAGAATATGAGCGATCAAGAATTCTTGTACTGGCAAGCGAATCCAAACCTGGACGAGGATGAAGACGACCGCGGTTCTGGATTTCGGCCAATCAGATACCGCCTACCACCCAGGAGCATCATGCCGTATGCGTGGGACTTCCCGGCTGCGAAGAACAAGGAAATTGTCATCAGCGCCAACGGCCGAGAACGCCATGTTAAGCTTGCCGAGATTGGACCACTTATTCCATTCAAAATCCCACCCGGTCAGGAGGGCGGTGGCATGAAGGTCATCGATCTCAACGTCGTCGCAGCAGGTCCGACACAGACTCTGGAGGTGGCAAACTACAAGCCTTCCAAGAGCATGTACAAGCAGAAGTCGGCGACATCATCTTCAACAGCAACCGGCTTTGAAGTCAAGGATATGGATACCGATGTTACATTTAAAGCACAGCTACGACTTGCTGGCATCGGTATCTCGCTTGTCAATCGTCATCTGAAGGAGCTAGTATACGTTACGCTCCGCGATATCGAGATGAAATATTCCGACTCGCCACTGTACCAGATGGTCAATATGCAAATCAAGTGGATACAGGTTGACAACCAACTCTACGGCGGCATCTTCCCCATCATCTTCTATCCGAGTGTCGTTCCGAAGACGGGAAAGGAGATGGAGGCGCATCCAATCTTCCAAACCACCATCACCAAGGTCAAGGACGATTCGTACGGTGTTTTGTACATCAAGTACTTTACATTCCTGCTCCAGCAAATGACTGTCGAGATTGACGAGGACTTCATCTTCGCTATGATTGATTTTGCGAACATACCCGGCGCGTCGTGGACTGAGGAAAAACAGGGCAAGTTGTGGGATGATAACCTCAGCATTCCTGAACCAAAGCAAGAACAGTCTGGTCAAGATGTCTACTTTGAGCTTCTCCACCTTCAGCCTATGCAGATCGATCTGTCGTTTGTTCGAACAGAGCGCATCAATGCCGAGGATACCATGAGCACATCCAACCCATTCATGTTCGCTGTCAACGTGCTCACCATGTCGATCGGAAACGTCAACGACGCCCCAGTACGATACAATTCTCTCATGCTCGAAAACGCGCGCATTTCGACAACTGCATTGATCAATAACATCAAGAACCATTACGTTCAGGAGTCGTTGCGACAAGTGCACGTCATCATCGGATCGGCTGATTTCCTTGGTAATCCTGTTGGTCTCTTCAACAACATCAGCTCTGGTGTGGCGGACATCTTCTACGAGCCGTACCAGGGTCTTGTCAAGTCTGATCGTCCCGAGGATCTTGGTATCGGTATTGCGAAGGGTGCATCAAGTTTTGTCAAAAAGTCCGTATTCGGCTTCTCGGATAGTATGGCCAAGTTTACTGGTAGTATGTCGAAAGGTCTGTCCGCGGCAACGCTCGACAAAGAGTTCCAAGATTCGCGGCGCATGTCTCGCTCTCGCAACAGGCCAAAGCATGCCCTTTACGGCATCACATCAGGTGGTAATGCTTTCGCCAGCAGTCTTGCCAGCGGCCTCGGTGGTCTTGCCCGTCATCCGATTCAAGGTGCAGAAAAGGAAGGGGCTCTCGGGTTCGTCAAAGGAGTTGGAAAGGGCTTGCTTGGTGTACCTACCAAGGCTGCCATTGGTGCTTTTGATCTCGCATCCAACATGGCTGAAGGTGTGCGCAACACGACGACGGTGTTCGACCAAGAAGGCCTTGACCGCGTGCGCCTAACACGCTTCATTGGTACCGACGGCATTGTTCGACCGTACTCTCAACGTGAAGCGCTTGGTCAATTCTGGTTGAAGACGCTTGATAACGGCAAGTACTTCAACGAAGACTACATTGCGCACCTCGAGCTGCAGAACAAGGAGATGCTCGTCATGCTCACGTACAATGGCCTCATGATGGTGCGGACGAAGAAGCTACAGACGGAATGGGATGTGCCGCTGAAGGATGTACAGACTATCAGCAAGGAGAGAACCGGATTAGGCATCACGCTCAAGGGAGGTACCAATGGACCGTTTATTCCTGTCGGCGATGAGGGAAGCAGGAATTGGCTGTACCGCCAGGTGGCTGTGGGGGTCAACGCGTATAACGATCGGTGGAACGCGAAGGGTTGATCAGAGTAGATCAGAGGGTATGATGGGATTATGAGTATACTGTGTACGGCATTAGCGTGGTTCTCGGCTGGGATTGAGTGGGTCCTAATCATGTGTATTCTTTTCCTCGTAGCAAAGCTGTCTCGGGGTTGCGTCAGATTCGTCGGACCGATGTGATGGAGCCCAGGGCGAGGGCGTGGATTGCCTCATGGTGACCGTTGGTTTAGAGGCTTGCGGGTCACGGCACGTTTTGATCCACCGGCTGGCAGGGATGGCAACGGCAACCGCGCTGTCGAACCATGGCCGACGTTGGGATGCAGCTCGAAACTGTGCGTGACGTCAGACTGGCGTCGCGCGTCACTTTGCGGGGGAGCTTGCAGCTGCAATCGCAATGGGAAAGCCGCGCATTTCTCACTGCATCTTTTCTCCTCCTGTTGTTTTGTTGATACCCAGCTCTTACTGTTGTCTACGCCTTGTACGCTAATTGCTTGTCTCTTGCCCATTCGACTCCTCCCGTGCTATTCTCTCCTATCACGCTCGACGTCGAGTCAACATGCTTCGCAACGGAGCCTCGCGCCTGGCGCCCAAGTCGATTGCGGCACCCATGGTCGCCCGCCCAGCACCGTCGCTGCAATGGAGAAGACAGTTTGGGTCGCTGGCCGCCAAAAGACCGCAGTTGGCGCAGGCTGTACATGCTCTGAAGCCATCTTCATCTGCCATCTTGCGCCGCACCATGGCGGACGGGAAGTTGACCAAAGCACAGAAGCAGGCAGAGAGCAGATATAGACAGGAGGAGATTAAGCCTACGCCAGAGACGGTGACGAGCACTAGTTCGACACATCCCATGTTTTCCGAGGTGGGTGCTGAGGCGCCAGCGAACGAGGTGGACATGATGGCTGGTGTAAAGCACGATGTGGTATGTATACGACATGCAGTATCCACCATGGCTCAGAGCGCATAGCTAAACCGCTGCCCAGAATACGGTCAAAGACACCTTTTCGCTTTCTCAAGTCCCGCGCGAAGCATTAAACTTGGGTCTCGCTGGCACACTTCCCTACCTCGCCACCTCGCTCTCCACCGTCTACCTTTCCTGGGAACTCAACCACGCCACTGCCGGTTACGGCTTTATCATCTCCGAAAAGAACGCTACCTACCTTCTCCACATTCTCGAGCCGCTGCAAATCGGATACGGCGCTTCCATCCTGAGTTTCCTCGGTGCCATTCATTGGGGTCTGGAGTGGGCTGGCTATGGCGGATACCAGGGATACAAGCGTTATGCTATTGGTGTGGTCGCGCCCATGGTGGCTTGGTCCACGCTGCTCATGCCCATTGAGGGTGCACTAATTGGCCAATTCTTGGGTTTCGTTGGTCTCTACTATGTTGATACCCGTAAGCATTTCCTTCCTCTTTGGTCTAGGTTTGGGTGATACTAACATAGCAATCTCAGGTGCGACATACCGCGGCTGGACCCCCAACTGGTACGCCGCATACCGCTTTGTTCTTACTATGATTGTCGGCGCCAGTATCGTGGCTACCCTCATCGGTCGCAGCGAACTGCCAGAACACATCCCTGGCTCAGTCGACCGCGCCAAGGTCTTCCACGACGAGGGTTCATCCGAGGAGAAGCTTGCTGAGCACGAGACGGCGGCGGCTGAGAAGAAGAAGAACGCTGCGCGTGCTGACGACAGGGGCAACAAATAAATGCCTACATATAACAATGAATGTGGGAGGTACCTTGTCGTGAGAAGGCAGCTAGATGTTGCCTTGCTTCCTCGATACTGTTGGCGTTTCTGGCGATGAGCAAGGGACGCTTGTGGGGGTTTCAACGTGTATATACGTAGTGGGGGGGAGGGGAGCATCCTGTTTTGGCGTATTATTGTTTTTTTTTTCGTTTTTCAATGAAATCATTCAATTTCAAAGGTTGGTGTACATGACTTCGATTGGATGTGAAGACGCCATCATGGCAGGCACTTGAAATGCTCGAGGTATGATTTCTGTTTGTATACAGCCTTTGCATACTTTTGGAAGCGTGTTCGGTATTTGGAAGTTTACAGAAGCATAGGGCACGTGTTAGTGTGTGTGTGTGAGAGAGAGAGAGGACAAACTGACCCATTCAGATGCCCCATTCAGATGCAGCGTAGTAGTTCCGAGATGCATTCAAGATGTTGTTCAAATTGTCTTCTAATCAGCCAAAGACGACCCCCTACTACCTATCCTCTTGTCCCTCTAAACTGCTCAGCAACAACATCCCCCAACGTCCTCCTCTGCCTCGCCTGCCGCGCCTGCCCCGTCTCCCCCGCCAATATCCCCGTCGCCAATCCATCTCCACTACCACCACCGTCCCTCTCCCTCTCAGCATCCAAACGCGCCCTCAGTCCTTCAAACCCCCTCTTATTACTCTCCTCACCAACCACCCATCCCGGTACCCGCCAGCGCGTTGCTCCAGGCAGCACATCACGCCGATACGCTGTTCCAACGCCCCAGCCGACAGCTGCAGCAAGCAACGAGCCTGGGAACTGGGAGAGAGCGAGTTGAAAGGGAGGGAGGTAGGATAGGGATTTCGATGTGAGGGTTAGCCTGCGGGACCAGAGGGCTGATATAGATTGTGTCGACGACGACGATGTAGCTGTCGAAGCCCAAGGCGATATTTTGTAGCAATAGGTATACGGGACGGCGGCATAGTAGTTTGCGAGAAGGGCGAAGAGGAGCGGCGTTGGACCTGCGGGGAGGTGGTTCAGGCCGCCAAATGTGAGGGGGCGGAGTATGAAGGTTAGGATAAGAGGGGGGAGGAGGGTTGTATATGCGAGTGTGGATAGGAGGAAGGACTATGGTAGTCTTGGTTAGTAGACGCTATGCATGGGGTTAAGAGGGAGTAAAAAAAAGATATAGAGAGAGAGAGAGAGAGAGAGAGAGAAGAGTAACTCACTGCAAACTTCCTACTCCCCCACAACCTCTCCACAACGCGTAATTGGTAAAACGTCAAGACGGCAAATAGAACTTCGGTGGAATTGGTAAAGGTCAGCTAAAATTCCAATGGTTAGCATGTACCCTATTGTCAAGTTTCCCCGTAAAGGGAGACTACATGCCTGCCACGTCGCAAACCGCCAAAACTGCCCATAGCCCCATATATGCGGCACAACCTGTATAGGCAGGTAGTATCTCGTATCCGTAAAGGTAGCCAAGAGCGCGCAGACGACGGTGCTGAAGACGAGGATTTGCGATACGGGCGCGTTGGTGAAGCCAGAGGAGATCATGCTTGTCGCTTGTCGCCGCAGCTATGCGTTTCGATTTTATGGGACAAGAGGACAAAGTGCCGGGCCGCCCATAACTGGACGGGAAGCTGGCTGGGGAGAGGAGGTAAAAGGTGGGTGTAAAAGGAAAACTGGGTGCGAGGCTGAGAGGGTGAGCGTTGCGGGCGTCCGTGATGACGAATGGTGATGGGGTTGGTGAGAATCGCATGTGCTTATGAGCCTGTGCGCGCCGCCGAGCTGTGAGCGGGCCGAGTTGCAGGCGCGGAGGTGCCACAGTTGCTCATTTGCTGGGCGATTTTGGAGGGGTAAGTGTGCATCAGCCCTCTCACAAGGTTAATACATCAGAAATGGAGTCGGACGAATTTGCGTTACTCTTCTCTCGTACTGCAATTGAATGTGAAGTAGTAATGTTTCAGAAAGTAAATCATCGACGGTTAAAGTATGGGCGGACTTGTTCGTTGCCGTTTGCGGGTTTCTACTACATTACCCCTTTCTCCTGACCTTGGATACAGATGAGCTGATTACGTACAAATACTAGTAATAATACAGAGGGGATTACGCTCTTCTAAGCGCGACTAGTTATACAAAGAGCAGAAAACCATCGCAAGCAAAACCCTTTTTGCTAACATGTCAAGATAACAAGACCATCCACCCACGTTCCTGATATTGATAACCCACCCCGTCATAAAACACTCCTCGCGGAGTACTATGTCCGTCCCTCTTTCTTTGAGATAACGCCATGTGTAAAAGATAGGAATAGTGTTTATACCGCGCAAAGGCTCAGCCAAGGGAAACCCCAACAGTATGAAACGGGGAGATCATTAAAAAGTATAAGAAGAAAAAAAACAAGGCCGTAGAATCGTTAGCTATTACAGCGGCATGTCAAGCCTGTCGCCTAGGCGCACCGAGTCTTCTCGCCTTACGCATAAATTCCTCTTCGCCCTCATTAGGATTAAACAAGAATCCGTTTCCAACCTCAGAATACGGGGTATCATCGAGCGCGGGTGAAGAGGCATCATCAAGTGCAGGAGCAGGAGCAGGTATAAGCTTTTGGATCGTGTTGCTTCTCAGCGTCTGGAACTGAGCGTTGATAGCATCGAGCTGCGAAGATTGTCCGTCTTGGTTAGCTGGATTACCGTTAGATGGCTGTGTAGTATTCAAATGTTGTTGGGAGAAGGTATTTACTTGGGATAGAGTCAGACGATCCATGCTGCGCCACCATCGCTCCTTGTCTTGACGCGGATCTACTTCGGTTGTTAGATCAACTTCTGACCCGATGGAGATAGGAGGTGATGCGTTTGGGGCTTGCTTGTCCCACTCTGGAGATACTGGTGCAGGCGCTACCGGCTGAGCATAGTCTCCAGAACGCAGGTCCATCTCTGATTGTTGGTGCCGTGGGGTGCGACGTTGGAGACGATCGATAAAGCTTCCTGAATTTCTGTAGTTACCGCCACCGCCTGAAGAGACCCGACGTGATGTTTCGATAGTGGAATGTGGCCGGTCAGCGAAAGTGGCTGGATTGGTGGGACTGGAGATTTGGCTCGACGAGGAACGAAGCTTGTTGGACGTCCTGTTCCTAGTTGACCTGTCGGGACGATACAAGTCACGCAGACCGTCTGGCTGAGGTGCTGGTGCATGTGGAGCCACAGTATGCGGCCGAGGGGGTGATATTTCTGCAGCGTCCAACAAAGATGTTGGAAGCGCTTGGTGTTCTTTGTCATGCCGTCTGGTATCCCTTGGAGTTTCCGACCTATCATCTTCGATAATCGTAGGGATCTGTTGCTGATAGTACATGGTCGAGACGCGGGGTACTTCCGGAGCAGGAGACGGTGATGCATTGCGGAGTGCTCTCAAGGATGCCACTGACAGACGATGAACTAGCTCTCTAGCTGATCTTCTGCGCTCCTCAGTCAAGTCGAGAAACTTCTTGGAACGTTCCGAGGGGGAGAAGAAATCCATAGACTCGCTGCTTTGTTTTGTCTGCGGCGATGCTGGCTGACTGTAGTAATCCGAGTCAAAGTGACTAGTTGAAGGCCGCGACTCGTCGATGCTGTACATGCGCGACAGGTGCTTGTCGGGACTATCGACGAGCGTGCCGCAAGAAGAGTTGGATTCAATCGCCATAACTCGCTCTTTGAGCTGCTTGAGCTCATTCGAAAGCAGATCCTTCTCTTCCTCCATCTTGATGATACACTCGGCCGCTTCTTCAATGGCAGATTCGTGAGCTGACCAATGTGCAGCACTCTCACTTGCTATAGCAGTGAGCTCCTCGTTTGTCTTTCGATGATCCGCGTTCATTTCCTTGAGGGTTGCCATTTCCTCATCCATCTCTTCCATCTTGATCTTCAGTTGTTGATTCTCTGCCCGGAGTTCGTAAGCTTCATCTTCATATGGCTCGAGGCGCTCTATCTGTTCCTTTGCATCTGTCAGATTGTGCTGTAGTTCTTTGTTGTCCTTTTTTAGCAGCTCCACCCGCATGTTCGTGGTCATGAGGCTATCTTTCAACAGTTGAATCTCGCTGGTGAGCTCTCTATTTGTCTTGGTACGCGGAGGTCCGACATCGCTGGGTCTTCTTCGTCGGATCGGCGAGACGGGTGTTGTTTGTTCTTCGGAGAGAGCGAACTCTTCGAAATGATCGGGCGAGGTTTTGGGTGTTTTTAATTCGGTTGATTTCAGAGCAGGTGGCGGCATGGGTTGCAGATTCTGGGGTGAAGGTGTAGGTGTTGTTTGCGCTCTTCTTGCTTGGAGCGCACTTCGAAGATACTCGGATTTAGGCGCAACAGCATAAGAGCCCGATCGTGAGATTGTAGATGGTACCGATTCGGGTGTAGATGGGCGTTGTGGAGTTCCGAAGGAGGAAGAGCGCGAAGTGGGTGTATGTGACATATTGAGGTAGGGATGCTGGAAGGGCGTTTGGTAAGGTTTGCGACGAGCGGAAGTATAGGTGGTGGATCAAGGTTCCAAAGTCTTGCAGAAGAATGATTTGTGCCTGAAACAAACGTTTATGCGATTGTGGATATCGAGTCCTGTGCAGCCACAATGTGTGCGACTTCAATTCGGTACTTGGGCGCAATCTATGCAAAAGGGCATGGAGAAGCCACTCGAATAGCGGCGTCGCGTGCGAAGATGGGTGGAAAGTCGCTCGAGAGCGGGTCGCTCTTGGGTTCCATTGATCGCTTAGTGAAGGGTGCGGGTGTCGTCAAGCTTGTTTCTTTTTCTTTGCACGTGTGTATGCGGCGTAGGCTGCGGTGGCGGGAAAATTAAAGCGGTGAAAGAAGTAGTAGTAGTAGTAGTAGTAGTAGGCAGCGGCGCGTGATGACGGCCTTCACTTTGCACCAGGCGCGTTCACAGGTGCGGTTGTGAAACGAGTGTGGGAGGAAACGCAGTGACAACCACGCTACTGCACGACGCGCCAAGAGGGCAGACTGGTGAATAGCAAACGTTCCCAGGGATGACGGGTTCTGTTCTGTCTTCTGTCGCGTCGGGCAGCACTGCAAGGAAAGCCTTACCCCAGAGTGGCCAAGGAGGAGGGGGCCACAGCGGGAGCCCTTGGCCGGCGCGACCCAGCAAAACGGGCGCGCTGCATGGTATGGGCGCTGCCCATTCGCTGTATGCAAGGGTGCGCGGGACTTCAAGGCTGCAATTTCCGGGATTCCTGCATGAGCCCTGCCGCCTCACCAAAACTATCGCCAACGAGACCAGTCGGATTGCCGAGGGCAACGTGATGACGACCTCGCGGCACAGTACTATGATATGGTTTTTCGCGCTTTGGCAACACACGAATCCGAGACTGACTATTGTCTGTATCCCTGCCTTCGCCAACGACATGGTTCATGGCCTGGCCTGCGGACATACCCAATAGGCCAGGACTCCCATGATACTTACTGCCTTGGCCAGAGTTTGTCGCTCATGTCATCTGCTTGCATACTACCAAGCACTTCTTTTTTTGGTTGGGCCAATCCTGCCATCCTGCCGTAGTCTGCATGTTCCAGCTGCCAAACTCCTCCCCAACAACATATGCCCGAGCCCAGCCGTGATCGACCATCCGGATTATTTTGCCGCTAGTGCATCGTTCGGCTCTAACGTGTTAGGACAGTAAGCTGCGCA
>LR132459.1:0-22146 GCA_900634815.1 Paradendryphiella salina | reverse complement strand
GTCGGAAACCTACTGAAAGCGTAGTGTAGTTGATCTGTCATCAAGAATCTTGTTGCTTTTTGTTGATTTAATAGAGTGATGTAGCGACGACCTGGCAGTATGCTACCATCTCGCTTGGTAATCTTGGCTGTTACTTTTCGTTCTATAACTAAATGCATTCCCGCAACACGCTGCAAGACAGCTGGAAGGAACTAGAGATGTACGGTTTGATGGCTAGTGCCCTCGAAAAACATTGCTTTTGGAGTGGTGTATTCACGATTGTAGTTCGCCGTACGTAGTGTTGCAGTCATTAGAGTCTGCACAAAAATGCGTGGGCCAGCATTACGATAAACCAGACTTCATCGTCAAACAGCTTTCATACCATACTATTCTTTAGACGTAGCCAAAATGAGACATCAAAATTCCCCTGTCTCAGCCGAATGCCAGGGCAGGCGGGTATTCCCTGGGCTTACCACTCAAATCGACGGCGCCGATTTGCGTGTTACCCACTGCTGTTTGGAGAGCTCTTCTCTTCGCTTTGAAAATGGCCCTATCATATCTGCATGCCAACATACTTACTCATGCAGGTTGCTGTTCCGCAGCTTTTCTGGGTGCTTCGCTCTCCCTGCTCAAAATTCCGTCACATCATGTAGCCCAATTACAGTCGACAAGATGACAAGTCGTCAACCTGCTCAATATCTCAACATGACCGACAGAACGAGCACAAACCCAAGTTGTAGCAATATTGATGCGTTGCATCCAAAATCATCATACAGGCTCATCCCTCGAATTCCGCTCCGCCACCAACATCCGTCTCATTCTCAACCCCATACGCATCTTCAAAGCTTGCAAGTTTAACACCCCACATAGCCGCAGGTCTTGCCATGAGATGGTCTTCATCTTCTTCCTCATCTTCCCAGCTACCATCGCCACGCCATCTGAAAGCCAGCACAGCGCCATCTTTCAGCCCCGCGCCTTTGGGACATTGTTTGGCATTCGCCGCACCCGCTTTCTCACTTGGACTTCCATTTGCCTTGGCTTTACCTTTACCCTTGCCTTCTTCCTCTTCTTCCATGATGCTGTATTCCCATTCACCCAACTGGAAGCCCTCGCTTGCATCGTTGATGTTGACTGGCCGGCCGAGCTGGATATCAGACGCAGATCCAGGAAGCGGTATTGGCTCGCCTGTCTCAGGGTGCCTGAATTCGGTTTCCTGTAGCGCGTCGTAAAGACAGGATTTGATGGTGTCGAAGGTGTGTAGTGGGTCGACGTGGAGGAGGACAGTTGTTTTGTGCGATTTGAGACGGAGAGTCCATGATAGTGGTGAAGGCGTTGCCATGTCCGGCTATCTTTGGAGTGCTCTGGCGTTCTTGGTGGAAGGATTTGGACGTTATATTGGTTTACTTGCGTGTTTCATATCGGTGATGGAAATAAATGAGTCGGGACACGCGTTGTTGCTGAAAGCCGTAGAGGGGTTACGCGGGGAAGGCGCGACACGATGTCATGCACAGAATTCTTGGCATTTTTTTGGAACTTGCACAATGCGGCGGCGCGACTCTCACTGTAACACCATCTGACCACATTATCAGCTACGCTAGACTATTAATGAAATCTCCAATCCAAGCGCCCTGAATTGTATACCTAGAGGATTTGTTACTTCGAAGCCATCTCGTAACCCACGCAATTGCGGCCGCCAGTCCATCTCCGCACCACCTCCGCACCCACCGCAGACTCACCTCTCAACCCACTTGAATCGCAACACCACCACTTGCGCGCCCACCTGGGCAACACAATCGCGCCTTCAGAAAACATGGCATCTTCACACCCCCAATCCATCACAGCAGTGCACTCAGAGCCAATCACCCCGCCTCTACCACCCAAACAACCCGTCTCAACCGCCCCGCGCCTAGGCATGCCCTTTGACCGGCGCCTCCTCCTCACCACAACGCTCTCCTTCCTCTCCGGATTCACGCTCGGCTCTCTAAGCGCCGGTCACATGGCATCTCTACGTTTCCGCGCCGAAAACGCCCATCGACTACCCATATCAAACCCCGGCTGGTATCTCTACCACAAATCAAAAAACTACTACAAATGGCGCTACGGCATCATCGACGGGCTGAGAAAAGGATTGTACATTGCCGCATGGAGTAGCGTCTTCTTTGTCGTGGAAGAGAGCCTCGATGTGTTCCGCGGGACGTGGCGCGCGGGCCGCACCATGGGGGAGATGGAGGGTGTAGATGAGTTGGACCTCCGGCGCGTGGATCGCGGCGTTGATGGGAGTAGGGATTGCGTCAGTAGTGCTATGGCGGGTATGGTGACGGGCGGGCTGTGGAGTGCGTGGCACCAGTTTCCTGTTTCGACGGCTGCGCGCACCATCCGCTTGGGCTTGGTGGTTGGGTTGGGGTTTGGGCTCGGTCAGGATAGCCTGATTTGGGCGAAGAATAGGTGGGGTGACGGTGGGGAGCATGAGAGTTGGATTTACAGAGGCGCGAGGAATAGACAGGTTGCAGAGGACGTTAGGCTCAGTTTGGAGGAGTGAAGAATCAATAGACGGTGCGAGGCGATACATGGAAAGTTCCTACGATGACCTATAAGAAAAAAAGCATCTTTGTGAATATCATCTTTATAAAAGACATATTCCCATGATGATCTTTATGAGAAAGTTTTTTTATGGATATCATCTTTATAAAGGACATGTTCCTGTTATAACATTTATTTTTGTTAAAAAAAAAACACATCTTGTCTTTGTGGATATCATCTTCATAAAGCACATGTTCCTATCAGAACCTTTATGCAAAAAGAAAAGCATCTTCTCCTTTCCACCTCACACCTCCTCTAGCCTCTCTACTCCTTGTCGAAGCGCACAGCAGGCTGTTCCCGAATCCAGCTCAAATCGACCTTGTGACCCAACAACTCCCTAATATTACTAACACCATACTTCATCATGGTGGGTCTCTCGAGCGAAAGACCGAATCCATATACCCTCATATCCCTGGGCAGGCCCATGGGCTCCAACATCTCAGGCCGGAACATGCCCGAGTTGCCAATCTCGAGCCACTTCTTCAGGCCGGTGTGGTAGCCGAAAATCTCCATGGACGGCTCTGTGTAGGGGTTGTAGGCAGGTTTGAAGCGCAGGTTGGAGATGCCCATGTTGGCGAAGAAGTCTTCGAGGAAACGCTGGAGACCGCCGAGGGTGAGGCCAAAGTCTGCAATGACACCTTCGATCTGGTGGAACTCGGCCAAGTGTGTGGCGTCGACGGTTTCGTTGCGGAACACGCGGTCGATGGAGAAGTAGCGGGCGGGGCGCGGGTCTTCGGCTAGGCGGTGGAGAGCCCATGTTGAGACTGCGGTCGTGTGCGTGCGGAGGACGAGGCGGAGGGACTCGTCTTCTTCCCATGGGTATCGGTCTGTGGTCGTTAGTACATGAGACTCGGGATTATTGAACAATGACTTACATCCGATGGAGCCGAAAGCGCCCTCTTGGTGCACCTTCTTGACGTCGTTCCAATACTTCTCAAAGTCTCTTGGTTTCTTTTCCCTCTTCTCACTCTCTGGTGTAGAGAAGAGACGTCTTGACCCGGCCTCCATGCGATCCATGGTCGCTTCATTCGCAGTGTCTAATCGCGGCTTGTCGGCTTTGGGTGGATACGAGACGAAGAAGGTATCTTGCATGTCGCGAGCAGGATGTTGTTGCGGCACGAAAAGCGCGTCGAAGTTCCAGAAGCCAGTGTCGACGAAGCTATGCAATATTAGTTGCTTATACAGGTAGCCCTAACTGTTCATGCTTACTGTCCTGTTGGCATCTCGACGAAGCCTTGGGAGAAGAAGATATTCCGGAACTCTTGCCTGACCTTGTTCAAGGGGTGTAATGCGCCAGCATCTTGGTTTGCGCCAAGTGCCGCAAAATTGTACGGCTTGAAGTTTGCAGTCTTCCACGCGTCACCGGTAAGCAGCTCGACAGTCAAGTCGGTGTGCTCCACTGGTATCTCCTTGGCGTACTTTGGACCCTTTGTGACGGTGTACGTAATGACCTTGGTAACAGTGACGAGCTTCTTCTTCTTCAACTGGGCAAGCAGTTTTGCGTCATCGAGAGATTGGGTATCCTTGATAGCCTGGAGCAGTTCGCGGTTGAGGTCTTTGGGTTCTTCGGTCTGGACAAGAACTAGATTGTCTCCATCCTTCTTTATCCATTTGTTCTTGAATCCATTGCCCTGTCCCACGCTGGCGGCTTCCTTCCCGAAGATAGTCTACGTATGTTGTTAGTTGCAGAATAGACCGTTCTGCACAAAAGACACGTACTGGTAATTCAGCAATGGGTACACTGCCCCTCTCTTTGACGAGTTTCCAAACCTTGAACTCATGACTTCCTTCTGCTACTATTCCCTCTGATTCTTGAGTCAGAATGACCTTTTCTGAATCGAGCGACTTGTATTCGACCATGGATCGGCTCGCTAGCCTGTCCAATGCAGCCTTGATTTCGGCCTGTGATATTGCGGGGAAGTCTTCATTGGATTGGAGCGGCTCTTTTGTGTCGAGAAGGTCGAGAATTTCTTGGGTGAGGTTTTGGCCTTTGGCCTCGAGCGGCACAGGCACTGGGCCTCGTGTTCCTGGCATGTCTGCGGTTGTAGGAGATAGTTGGTACTGAGTCCCAGAACGTGGGGTTACTTGCGATGAGTCGAAAGTGGAAAGAAGGTCGGAGATTTGAAGGCCCGCGTTCGGAGCTTGACTTGTTCTGATTGGCTCACGGGCGGCGCGCAGCACACAGCATATTCACCTACTCTCACTCGATTGGTCGTTGCCTGCGTCTTTCCCATCTGCTTGACTGAAGAATATAACGGTAGGGCGAGCATTAGTGCATAGCTGGGCATGGCTGGTTCTTTCGGTGCAGCTAACCTATGCTTTTCGCAACGACCGGCCTCAATCGCAAGGACATGCTTCCCCCGCCTCAGGTGAAAGAAGCACAATGCATCTTGAATAGCATTGCAGTAAACTATCTGCGCGATTTGCCTCGCTTGTGCCTTGCTTGTGATGCTTTCCACATGCCCGAGGTATTCTGCAACCAAGCCGCTATCTAAGAAGTATACTTGTTGGGGTCCCCACCAGTTCTTGTCGACCTTGTCGCCAATTGGAGAATGCATGCACACAAGGGCCGCGCAATTCTCATGTCGCACTTGCACATCAAACACGCGAGCATAATCGTCAAGCGCCTAGCATTGCTTTGCCGTTTGGAGAGCCGTTACCATTACGCGTGCTTTCGCATCCTCGGTTCGTACTGCATCTGGTGGAAGAGAGCGCTGGTTACGCTATAGGCAGCCGGCTGACAACGGGGCCAGGCTTCAAAAACACGGATGGCAGCAAGGCTACGGCGGTACCGCCGAACGTGGTCGACGTCATAAAGTTACTTTGACCGAGATTGCGATGGCGTCGGCCCAAGACCACTGACTGACTGCAGCAGTTGGACAGATGGCGTACCAGACGACAGCTTCGGTACTGTCAGGGGAGGCGATGCAGCGGAGTTATGTCAGCCTCTCGTCGCTTGGCTCGAGGCTTTGGCAGGCGGGTCTCGCTGCCATGGTATTTTTAGCCCCTAGCGGAGCGCTCGAACGGCGCGGCGTTGCGGGAAGTGCAGGTGGCGGTAGCATGTTGAAGAGGCCGCGCAAGCTGTCCCATGGCGGCCTAGCCGGTGCTGATTCAGCCAATTACGACAGCTGCAGGCCAGCTTCGGGCACGGCGAAATTGAGACCAGGGGGCGCATATCGTGTTGCAGTCTCGCCGGCTCAGTACACACATATTGCCTCATCAGTCGCGGGAACGGTAGCAACAATGCAGCAGCCTCTCAGATGGAGGCCAAAGTCCCGCGTTGATCGACGGCAGGACGTCGGTGAAAACTGGATGGCCAGGGGCACTGGCGGTTGCGCAATGTATTGATAGCAGGCCGCTATGTGATTAGGTGGCGAGCTGCACTCTGCGATAACGCACGCCAGAGCTTCATGCCGGCTGCAGGCGTTCGGACGGGCTTAGAGCAGCATCTGAGCATTCCCAGGCGGAATCTGCGCGTCGAGGTCCCACGGGCGCATGAGGCCTAGCCGATCTTTTCAGCCCCTTGTAAGCTAGGACTAGACAGCAGGCGCGAGGCAAGCTAGACTGTCTGGGGCGAGCAACGAAGGAAAAAGGGTCGGTCGCTCTTCCTCGTCCCGCCATCTCTCTCCCAGCCCTCAGCGCCGCCCATAGCCCCGTCCCCGTCCCTCCCCCAGGACAGTCACTCGTTTCACTTTCCGCTGTCGTCTCCAGTCCAGCACAGCACAGTACAGTACAACGCTTTCCCTTGGACTTTCTCGCCTGGCCGATTTTACACAAGACGGCCCATCTCCTGTCAGCAGCAGCAGCAGCAACAGCAGCAGCACCAACACCCGAAACACCCCCTGTTTGCGCAGCCTCGCCGCAAATGCGATAGGCAACACACGCGCTGCACAGCACATCCACACACGCATCCTCCACAATGGCGTCGCGATTTAATCCAGGGAAGCTGTTCATCCGGACGCGCTTCAACTACGAGAAGCTGCCCGGCCAGGACAGCCAGGCCTCCTCTCCTCTGCCGCTCTTCAGCAGCAAGTCATGGGGCAAGAAGTACAGCCAGCCCGCCTGGGCCAACCGCATCCAGCGCCCACGCATGTCTTTTGCGCGTCTCATCACACTCGCCGTGACAGTAGTACTGGTCGTCTCGATGCTGGCCACGGGCATCTACAGGAGACACAGGTGGCACGCCCAGCAGCACAAGGGCGACAACGAGCCAAAGCATTATCACTGGGAGCACTATCCTCGGTAAGTACACGAGTATCCACACATCTCTCGGCATTTGCTGACCGCCGTCATAGGTTGAACGGCTTCTTCAATGGCGTGCGTACGCTCGTGCCCTTTAGCGACTGGGTATCAGAGCAGGACTTTGTGCGATGGTCGCAAAGCTCCAACCCGGAAGACAACGTCAAGCCCAAGTGGCCGCACATGTCCAATGACAACAAGGAGCCACCGCTCGACCCGGTACCCTTCGACCCTTACAAGTTCGACTCTCCCCAGTATCTCAAGGACCACGACCAAGTCAAGACCTGCTACCTCGACGAAGAGGAGAAGGTCGATCTACCCGACATCTACGCCTACCCCGGCATTCCCCAGAACATGACCGCTCCTTTCTTCGGCTCATACGAGGAGATTGGTTTCGACGACAAAAAGTGCTTCGAGCGTTTCGGTCGCTTTGGTCCCTATGGCTACTCTTACTCTCGCGATGAGGGCGGTCTCGACATGGACGGCAAGTCTGAGAATGCTGGTGCCGACAAGATCTGGAGCTGGGAAAAGAAAGTCGACTACCGCAAGGTCAACTGGGCCTCTGCCATGGAGCGATGCCGCGAGAAGAACTCACACCGCTTCAAGAAGAACACGACCAACGAGTCGGCGCCAGCCAAGAAGAAGGTGCCGCGTCACGCCTATGTTCTCCGCACCTGGACCGGCTACAAGTACAGCGACTACCAAATCCTCACTCTTCGTGCCATGATCAACGAACTTGCCCTCAAGTCTGGAGGCGAGTACGATGTCCATTTCCTACTTCACGTCAAAGACGACAGCCTCCCCATCTGGTCTTCAGAGGAAATCTACCAAAAGGTCATCGAAGATAACCTGCCAAAGGAGTTCTGGGGCATGGCTACGCTGTGGTCTGAGCAGCAAATGCGCATGTACTACCCGGAACCGTTTCCTAACAACGTCTACAACCACGCCAAAGCACCCGTCCACTCTGTCTACCGCAGCGCCCACTTCGCCATGCAGTGGTTCGCACAAGCTCGCCCTGAGTACGATTTTTACTGGAACTGGGAGATGGACCTGCGTCTCAGCGGCCACTACTACGAATTCCACAACAAGATTGGCGAGTGGGCCAAGAGGCAGCCCCGCAAGGGTCTGTGGGAGCGATCTTCTCGCTACTACATTCCTGAGCTTCACGGATCTTGGAAGAACTTTACCGAAATGGTCGAAGAGGAGCTGTACAACAGTGACGAAAAGCCCGTGTGGGGTCCTCCCAAGTTCCCCAACACGGGCATGCTTCCAAGCCCCCCGGAGGTGGAGCCACCACACTCGTACCTGCAGGACAACTATGAATGGGGTGTTGGTGAAGACGCCGACATCATCACCTTCAACCCCATCTTCGACCCGGCCAAGACCAACTGGGTGTTCCGCGACGACGTTACCGGCTATGATCTCGAGCTCCCAGAGCCTCCACGACGCTGCGCTATCATCACTGTATCGCGCCTGTCAAAACGCCTCCTGGATCTGATGCACCGCGAAACCTATCTGATGAAGCATCACATGTTCCCCGAGATGTGGCCACCAACCGTCGCATTCCATCACGGACTCAAGGCCGTCTATGCTGCACACCCCGTGTACTTTGACCACAACTGGCCTCTAGAGAACCTTGAAGGAACATTTAACCGACCTCCGAAGCCCACTGACAGCGTCTTTGGCTGGGGTGAACACAACCAATTAGGTAACAGCTTCTACTACAATGCCGGCTTCTCTTCCGAGTGGTGGCGAAGGTGGCTCGGCTCCCGCGAAAACGACAAGGGCGGCCCAGCAGAAGAAGAAGCTGGCACTGGCCGATTATGCATGCGGAACACACTGTTCCATCCCGTCAAATACGAGAAGGGATCAGAGTGACTCCGCTTGCTTCGCAAATATACCCCTTTGATGGCTGGCTTGTTGGGTCTTCTTCTTTGTCGCCTCATTTTCCGCTTTCGCAAACGCATCTATTTATAGATTCTTCTTTTCACCTCAGTTCGGATTTTGTATATTCAGCGAGGTCTTCACCATCGGGCGGCGTTTCTTGGCGTTTTCTCACGGCACATGCGCTTGTTGGCACATGCTCTTCGTCTCTCCAATACCGTACATGTGAGCGCCGGATTGTCATATCTTCTGAGCGTATACCTCTTACTATTACACAAAAAGTCGCCGGAAGTCTAATTAGCCGACGACACCGGCGTCCGCTCTTTTTTGATCAGCGTTCTTGGGTTGGGCCGACGAGGCCTTTTGTCGATTGTTCAAGTTGGCAGAGTCCAGAGGAAGAATAAGGGAGAGAACCCAGCCTCTCCATTTCCGACATTGTGGTTTGGAAGTTTTTTTTTTTTTTTTAGGCTCTCGGTACGTTGATATGTGTAGATGATGGGAAACTTGTACGCGGGCTTTGTTTTCCTACGGCAAATCAACCCAAGGCTGGTCTCTGATGTGTAGTTGTACAATTATGACATACAATACAAGTAATCACATAATATTTGAGATGTAATGGCGTATTTTGCTGATGCTCTCCAATGCGTGATGAAATCCAGTATCGTCCATTCACGGCGTTTACTTTTAGCTTACCCTCTTATCGCCGCGATAACCATACTAACGTTGTCATCTTCTGCCGCTGGCCATCCCACCCGTGCAAGCGTGGTGTTCGGTTCTTGCAGGGGGCGGGGGAACACAATGTGACTTGACACGTGCCGACAACTTGCGCGTCAGATCCACACTTGACACGCCTTGAGAATTATCGCTCGACACGCGGCTACATCCACACCTCATTGCTAACATCATCCTTTCGCACGAAACAAGCATTAACGCATCCCTTCCCTGTAGTATCTAGGCCGCTAGCCGCTTGGCTACAGAGGCGGGTTAGAAACATGATGGGGCGACGCAAGTCTAGGCGCGTCGTTGATCTGCGGCGCCATACATCAAGGAAGCGCCATGCCCGCCATGGGAGCACGCGATAAGATCTCCTTGACTTACTTTTGTTTCTTTTGCTTGTGATGCTGTCATATGCAAGCGCTTCTTTGATCTGTTAATGCCTTGTCCTTTCTTGTTTGCACTGCAGCGTCATTCATCATTCACGATATCCCAACATAGTTATCGGGCCATAGAACAATGCGCCTCATACACATAGATCCGCAGTCACGATGAGACTCCCTTTCGAGATTCTAACCTTCCTCACATATCTTCTTCACACAACCGCCGTACCCCTCTCACGCCGGAGTACACCGTTCCGCTCCCTCCGCGGCCTCACGCCACTGGTGAACTCCTTTTCTAACGGCCACACCTATGCGCATGCGCCCACTAAATATTTTTATGAATCAACATTCAACTCGCATTACGATGGCCGCTTTGCTTCCGCCGAACTCCCGTTCCAAGAACGCATCTGGAACCTCAGACTGATGCTGAAGGCATACACGGATACTATGGAGAAGATTGGCGTACAAACCTGGATCATGCATGGGTGCCTACTAGGATGGTGGTGGGAGGGAGGATTGATGCCCTGGGACAAAGACTTGGACTTTATCATGGAAGAAGAAGGAATGCGAGAGTTGGGAGAATGGTGGAATATGACTGTCCACCATTTTGAAGCCAAAGACTTTGGCCTCCAAGACCAACTCTCCGTCGAAAGCAACCACTGGGCAGGCAAGCGTAGCAAGAACGATGAAGACGGTGAAGAAGCACAATCTCAAAGACAAGAATGGGAACAAGAGGTCAGGGACAAGGGCAAAAAGTATCTCATGGAAGTCAACCCAAACTACACCAACAGATCTACTACAGACAAGTACAACCTCATCGACGCTCGTTGGATCGACGTCTCCAACGGTCTTTACATCGACATCACCACCCTACACGTCGCACCCGTAACCCCTGAATCATTCACTTCCTCATACTCCAGCACCCACCCCTCAGCCCATCAGGCCGACGACGAAGACGACGAAATCCAAATGTACGTCAAAGACACCCATGCCTACCTTTCCACGCAGATATACCCCCTCCGTAGCTCGACATTTGAAAACGTCCCCGTAAAACTGCCCTACGCGTACGAAGAGCTTCTTCTAGAAGAATACGGCGCCGATGCTCTCACTGAATCCTGGTATAACGGCTACCTTTTTGATCAAGAGACAAGGCTGTGGAACCAGGCCCCGCCGGACGAGGCGCAAAAGGCTTATTTCAGGGAGAAGAATGGCAAGGATGTGGGTAGGACGAGCGGGACGGGGAGGATCGGGCATGGGTGGAGGGGCCAGGGGAGTGTTAAGGATGTGGGGTCGAGTTTTGCGAGTGAGGACGAGGAGGTGCCTGAGACGGAGGACAAGTGGGGAGATTAGAATGGACTATTTATTGTCGTCAGTATCTATAAAACTGGCAAAGAAGAATCAGGAAATGTTTCAATCAACACGACACAAAGCGGAGACGGAATGGTGGAACCTCCCCCCCACTACCCTCCTCGCCCAGCAAACCCGTCTCCTACCCGTCTCCTACCCACTTCAACCCCCATGACTCAGCCAATAGCCCCCGCAGTGTGGTTTCCACAACCCAGCTCCACACGCACGAAAAGCCCTACCCGCCAATGTAGACGCTAGCGCACGCATGTTTGGCCGAATTTTCGCTTGAGGGTATCCAACGATTTGGGTGATATGGGAAGAGAGAGAGAGAGAGAGAGAGAGAGAGAGAGAGAGAGAGAGAGAGAAAGAGAGAGAAAGGGAGTATAGCAAAGGGATGTAGAATATTCAAATGATTTACAATGATAATACTTTGGAGAAGAAAGCTTCAGTTGCGCGTCAAGTTGCAAGCTACTTCTACGCGTGGATAGAAAAACCTGCCCTCTGATCGTTGCTGTTGTTGGTAATGGCGATGCGTTCGACACGTCCAACCCCTATCAATGTTCACCGTAGCTATGACGACGTCGACGTCGTGGAGTGAAAAGTGAGGTCCTTGGGCTATCAGCTCTCCATCCGATATACTCGTCGCGCCTCCGTCGTAATATAACCGATCACCGTCACAGCCATGCTGATTGGAATACAAAATTGTTCCCTTTCCTTCCTCGGATTTCCCTTGCAACAATGACATAAGGGAGCCATAGCCTCCGAGTTCGAAATGCTCGGCTGCCGAGGCGGTGAAAATGTCGACGTCGCCTACGCGCATGGCTGAATGGGTTGGTGTTTTGAACATGAGGATCTCGTCGCATGTGAGGGTCCCAAGGCAGAGATCTTGTGTTGAAATTAGAGCATCGCCAATGGGAACCTTTTGGCTACCCTGGACGGCTGCGATACATTGCGGTAGGCAGAACTCTTCGACGTGACTAGTGGGGCCCTGTATCAATATCTGTATGGGGCCTAACCTGCTGATCAAGGACGTCTCGGACCCCAAGGAGTGAATCATCTCGATTCCTCATAATTGCCTGTATTCTTCATCCACGTCTTGGAGCGTATCAAAATGATTTTCCCCTTGTACGCGCTCACTCTACTACTGCCTGTTAGCTGAGTCCAGATATATGATGGTATTCGAAGCCCTTTGATCAGGTTGTCATCGGTGGGTGATGGGAATGCGGCGTAGTGGGTTATGAGATCTTTCCATCAAAAATTCTTCGGAAAGCCATTCACAGAGGCAGTTTCCAGAAGAGTGGTCTTGAGAGTTCAAGATGGGCAAAGGGCGAGGTCCTGGACCTATCGCGAGCTCTACCCACACCATATATCCGCACCAGGGTATTTCTGACAGCCATTTCCAATGTACAATACGCTGAGATATCGAGAAGTGCAGAGTTGTGGGAGTCATCTTTCCGATGATTGAGTTAGCTTGCGTAACCGCCTACACGGTCATGGTGTCGCTTGCGCGGAGGGGAGTGGCACAGTAAAGCTCGGGGCGGTATGGTGTCGATCATTCACTGTATTCCCTCGAATATTCCCAACCCGACTTCTATCGCGACATGTACGCAGCCAAACCTAGGTCTGGAAGCCGAACGACGAGGTTCTACACCGGCTGGGCGGTGTTGATAGGAGGAGGAGTGGGTGACGTAGACGGAAAACTGAAGAGCTCAACATCGCAACTGCGAGCCGTGGACGCCGACGCCAAGGTAAGAAACCACCCTTTATGCAAGCCCTACAGAATTCCAATTCGCTCCAATATGGACCAACATGCCGAGAAATGGGAGAGAGGGATGAAGCCATGTGGTGATACGGAGTTGCGGCGTGCCAAGTCTAAATTCGCCCATTGTCAGAGCCGGAGCTTCTGGGGAGGGTTACGGGACAGACGGTTAGACATGTTAGGGTGCCGGATGAGGGGTTCAAGGATGCTCTTCCGGAGACGTTTCGCGAATAGTTGTTTGAGATGTTTGTACTGAATCGCGATTATGGGTACTATGGCGCCAGGGAGGAGGAGGCGGTGCGGTGGGCGGAGGAGCAGGCGGTGGGGGAGATGACAGGGTTGGAGGGTTTTTTAAGGAGGGTTGGGTATACGCTTGCGTGAGGGATGTGTCATGAAGTTATTAGATTGAGAGAGTCTAGCAACAATAAAAGGAGAACTCGTTTTCTTACTTTTCAGGGTCTTTGAAGACTGCACTTCTTTTTCTTTTTTCGTTTCTCCAATACCATGGATGCTGGCTGTCTAAGCCCTACATTTGAGGAGCAAGGCTGTTTTCTTCTAACAGTATACATTGTATTGTTACATGCTTCTTGGTTGTGATTACACCGTGCGCCACATTCCAGAGATTACGCCACAAGTTATCATACTCGCATAGTGCATGAGCCGCCGAGCAATTCAGCCAGGTCAACGGCTAGTCTGATCAGAAGCCGCCGTAGCCCTGCATGTTTGGATCAGTTGGGTAGCCCCATATTGCCATTGAATCTGGTATGAACAAGGCAGATAGATCTGCATCTGAACCGGTGCCTAGGTCAAATTGTGTAAAGTCGAAGTTGATATCAAAGGGAGGCTGTGCACCGAGGCCAATCATATCTGGTGTATGCTGCGCAGGCATGTTTGGGTACCAATTCGGCTGCATAGCTTGCTGTGAATGTTGCGCATGTGCTTGCAAAGCCGCTTGAGCCTGTTGTTGGGACCGGGATTGCGCTTGTGTCTGTTGCTGATGCTGTGTGGCATTGTTACTGCTGCCCATGGCAACCTCAGAGAGGAGATGGAGCGGTGTTTGGTTCGCAGGTGACTGTCGGGTAGAAGGCTTGGAGGCTTGATTTGAGTTACGCCTAGAATCGTACTCGGCGTCAGACTGTTGCTCTTTCGCGGCTCCTGCTTTGATGTGTGCGAATCGTTCTTGAAGGCGTTTGGCAACAAAGTAGAACTTGCCATGAGGCGATTGGGCATCGCGAGAGACAATGGCGTTGAACATTGAGACCAACTGCTCGGTGTAGACCTCAATCTGCAAATCCTCCACCTTGATTATGCTGCCTACTTCACCGGAGCTTGTCACTGATACCCACATCTTCATTAAGCAGACGATCGCGTATATCGCTCGCACACCTACATGCGATTAGTTGTATGGCTTTGGAGGAGATAGGCATGACGTACAAAAGATTACAGGCAGCGTCAGCAGGATGTCGAGCTCAATGCCTAGTATCGTATCAAGTATACCATGGGTGGCAGTAAGACAATCCCCGAGAGCACCGATGTGGGCTGGGCCAACAGGTGAATCTTTCTTAGCCGCCAAAGCCATGGAAGGAGACAGGGCATCCGTAGTATATGGTGGTTGGAGATCAGCAGAACCTTGGTTTTGGTGCAGCGCAATTTCGTGTAGGTAGAGATTCGTAACATGTTCAGCGAGTTGTAGGGTAGCTAAGGGAATTAGCAGGTGTGTGTTTCGGCTTTTCATAACTTACGATCAACATTGCCCAAAGTGCTGTTTTCCTCTCTGAGTCCATTCAGCTCGTTCTCGAATATCTTCAGGGCGTAGATAACTTTCGGGTCCGAGATGGCAACTTCGATTGAAGGGTCATCCATGCAGAACTCGACCGAGATCTTCTCTCCAATATGGGCCATCTTGACTTGCTGGCAGAGCAATTTGTCCGATGGAAGGGCTTCAGGTGAAGTCTCGAGAATTCGGACGCTGTCAGCCATGTAGTTGGTCCAGCGAAGTAGGATTGGGCGTCGCAAGACCATGGTGATGCTCATACAGAGATAGTAGCACACAAGGAACGTTCTTCGAGCTTCCACGCTGCTAGAATCCGGATGGTACCTTTTGAAAGGGCCAACGGACAGCTTCATGACATTCGGCGTTGCCTTCCTGCCTAGGCCCAAGTCAAGGGCCATGACAGCTGAACAGTTTACCATCATGTAAAAGTTGTGTTGTTCAAAGTGGAGCGGCGGGCGATACCAAAGGACGGATATGTGTAATGCTTGAACAATCTCGAGCGACTTCTCTCCGTTGCGCCAAATAATGTCGGCGAGCTGGTCTTTGAGGAGCTTGGTCAACTCGCGTTGGGTGTCTTGTGATACAAGCTGTTCTGCGCTTCCGTGCGAAGAGCCAGCTAGGACTGCAAGGAATAAAAGCGGCTTCTTGTCTCGGACCTCTCGGGCTGTAGTGCCGGGCGCAAAGGGAACGGCTGGGAAGTGCGGGCAGATCTCGTTGACGTAGCGAAGAAAGACGCGCTCGGCAATGCCAGGGGTCATGAGGTTGTCGATGAGGGGATTGATGTGCGAATGGTCAGGATGGATCTTGTTCTTGCCGGTCCGCTTCATTTCGGGGTGTTCGGCGAGATCACGGTGGATAGCATCCATGTCCTCGGGAATCGTCTATCATGTTAGCTCGCGTTGGAGGAGTGCGGCAATATACTCACAGCGTGTGCATTGTCCAGCTTCCTGCGCTTTGGATCAGGTCCACGCTGCAGGCTCTGGGCCGGGCCGTACCCGGGAGGGATGTCTGGATACCTGCTCGCTGCCGGGTTGGACCAGTCGTGGTCGAGCGTGCCTAGGCGAAAGGAAGCTTCGGTAGGCATGGATCCGATGCTGGTGGTGCCTTCATGATGGGGAAACCCCTCATGATGCCTGATGTCTGGGGCGCCCGCTTTCTGCGCGTGCAATGTTGCCGTCAACGCGTCGATTTTGCGCTCAAGTTCGGCCACGCGACTGTCGGCCTTTTTCTGGCGCTTGCGTGTGGGTGGTGTCGTGATGCATGGCCGACCTGCTTTGGCGCATCGTCTACACGATAGATCTGGCCGTTCCTGGTCGCAGCGCACCTTGAGGCCTCGACAGGAATCGCATGCTCTGGGGCGCTTCAGGTCTGCCGGAGACTTCCCGGAACCTGGGGTACCGTGAGCGCCGTCGTGGTCGCCTTCGTCTTCATGGTCGTCCTCGTCATGCGACGCCTCGGGTCCAGTGGGCGACGTCTGCTCGAGGGCAGGATCGAGGATGTTGCCGAGTGGGGCGGGTTGCGATAGCTGTGATAGCTGCGATAGCTGCGGGGACTGCTGGACCTGGGGATGGGAATGGTGTTGAGCGGAGGGCGAAGGGAGGTAGTATGGATGGCCGGAGTTCTGCTGGGGTGCAGACGTGTACAGCTGCTGGGGGCGCGGTGGCACCGACGAGGCACTCGCAAAGAGCCTGGGGTCTATCTGGCTTTGGTCTGCCATGACACTTCCGTCGACGTCTGTTTGATGGTCGGCGTCGGTGGTCGTATATCACCCGAACTTCCGCTGTGGATTGCGCCGCGGGAGAGGGCTGGTGGCCAGGCGTGAGAGCGACCGTGCGCCCGCGCTGGTCGGCATGCGTCGGCTCCGCAAAGAGCAGACCCTCCAGCGACGGGCCGACAGAGCTTGCATGGCAGGAGTCGATGGATTGGCCAGGCGCTGTCACGGGGATATTCCACGCTGAAGATTGAGACATCCAACTTGGTTTCATCGTCGTCGTCGGCAGCTAGCTAGCTAGCGAGCCATGACCACACTAGAGGTCTACATGTATATAATTCATACCATCATCCTCCGTCAGCATTCCGCCCCGCCCCGCCCCGCGCCATCTGTGAGACCTCACTCGAGCCCAATGGCTTCATGCTCATTTATCCTGAGCTGACGGGCGGGATGACGGCGACCTCATCCCCTTCTCCAATCTGCCTGTCTGCATCGTCTTCAGCCACGTCCATGTACTCCAGATTCACTGTCAAAGCACAGCTGCTCAGCACCTTATCCCTGATGCCTGGATACCTGTCCTCAAGCAGATCGAAGAGACGGCCAGCCTGTACTGGCGCAGGAAGGTCTTCACTGGTCTTTCCTGTGAACGTCGAGGCCGCGGCAAAGTAAAGGATCGAAAAATGCCCAGCAGGCGCTTTACCAGGTGCCATGATACCTATGCCAACGTGTTAGGGCTGAGTCGTGACCATAGGATAGAATAATCAGCGAGTCGAAAATTTCTGTCAGGCATAAATTTGCTCCGCAGTCCGCCGCCGAAGCGCAGGTCGGATAATACATGCTATAATTTGGTATACATCATAGAAGCTGTGTGATGCAAGGAAACACGAAGATACATACCTGAAAGCTGGGTGGTGTGAAGAAGAGACGGGGCCGTGAGCGGCGCAACATGTGCGTTCGCGCTGTGAACTAGCGTCCTCGCACAGACCCCCCGTCATGTCATGGAGCAGCGCGCCGCCCGTCGCCGCATCGTTGGATGAAGCGGCGACTGACGACATGATTCACCACTCTTCTCACCATGTATCCCCGACTGCAGTCGACAGTCGGCAATGTCTGCCTACGATGCCAATGGCGTCTTGTCAGCCAGCGTGGGAACGCTTCCCAGTCCAAAATTCGCCGTCAAATTTCTTCCTTAAAGATTCCGCGAACGCCTAGGCGGACGCTGCACGCCACTGCAAATGTATGCAACTGCCATGCGCAATGTTTGGAAGCGGGAGGGACTTAGGATCTAATAGAAACACAGCGCTCACAACTATCCTCTGAACCCGCCGCTCCTTTAGAGACCTTCGATCCGGCCCTCCTCCCACGCCCGCACAATACTGCCATCCGCGGTCATCTAGAACAGTGGCAACGCCTCTACGGGGGACCGACCGAAGAAGGACTGGTGGCATTCGAGAACCATCCTGCTCGCGACCAAGTTCAGAATGTCATTTCCAAACTATCATCCTCGTTTAAGTCGGACGAAGAAGCAAGAACAGTCGAATGGGACAGTGCCGAAGATGAGCTTGGTGAAGAGCTGATAACCATTGGTCTTTTCCTGAAGCCTGGCGATGTGGTCGAGCTTTCTCAGCCCGGCCGTGAGCCTGTGCTTGCTGTTTTTGTTCAGCAATTGGACAATGACAGCCAGTTCTTCTCCGTCAATGGCAGGTGGGCACATTCTGCTCTGACGAGGGTCTCCTTTGCCATCCAGGACTGTATCGAACCTGCCCTCGTGCAGCCCTTGGTACCTTTCCTGCCTACGAATCCGTCCAAAGCGAACCCCAAAGGCGAAGTCCACGTCCCTAGAGACCTTGCTGGTCCTGTCATAGCCGCTCTAGAACGTATGACCTATGAAGCAGAGCGCATCTACCGCACAAATGCACCCGTTCTCGACACTGCTTACACTCGGCTCGCCGATGAGAAAAGAACGCGCATGATGACACTGGCTCAGATTGCCAAGACACTACTTGGGGCTCGAGATCCAGCATGGACACCTTCGCCAGCAGCACTGCTAGCTGTGCGCAAAGCACTCAATCACGACGAGTATCGTTTTCGTTCCGACTCTCGCAGTCACAGACTCACCAACGTCTTCGCTATTCGACCCAAGACTGACGCCAAGATCGTTGAGCTTGTGCATGAATGGATCAGGGAATACCGGGAATCTCTTGCCTCGTCTGTGGACAAGTCGCTAAAAAATCCACCCCCGCTCACAAAGGGCGCAATCTACGTGAAGGATTTCCTAGAAAAGGCTCGCAGAATCATTGCAATTAGTCGAAAGCATCGTGAGCCAGAGTACGGCGGTCTAGGGCCCACCATGGCCTCGAAAGAAGGCGGTCCCCATTTAAAAGTTACATGGGGAGAGACTTTTACTTATCCCGATCAGCAAATCATCGGCTTTCTGCAAGCATGGGCACTTCCCGATCAGTTCTTAGGTATGGCCGGTCTCCATGCTGCTTGCGCCAGCCTGATCTCAGCGACGGGATGCTACGGCCCAGGCGTAATCCGTGATGAGAGAGACCCCGATCCCAGTTTAAGCAATAGCAATCGTGCAACCGGTTTGCTGTTTCTGCAGGAAATCGGCGTCATATCACCCCATGAGAACCGCGTTTTCTATGACGAGCAATTAATGCTCCCCACTGTCCGTCAATCACGGAACATGGAGCTGCTCAACACTAAGGCGGATCTCACGCGAAAAAATCCCGACTTTCGTGACGCAATGGCAGATTTGCGCCGGGATTGGGGTTCCACAACAGTCTATTGCATCGATGATGCCAATGCCAAAGAAATCGACGACGGCATCTCCATTGAACGAGTCAAGGGTTCGACCACCGACTTCTGGGTTCATGTTCACGTGGCTAATCCGACGGCGTTCTTTGACAAGACCCACACGCTATCTGGACTTGCTGCACATATGACCGAGACCGTTTACACACCTGAGCGAACGTATCCCATGCTTCCCAGCTGGGCCACTCAGGGGCACTTTAGTATCGACCGTAATCGCCCGGTCCTCACCTTTAGTTCTCGCATCAACAGTGTGGGTAGCGTACTGGAAACCAAGGTCCAACCGGGCATCGTCCAAAACGTTGTCAGTATCACTCCTTCTGAGCTAGCTACGCTTTTAGGCGACGAAAGCGTCCCAGACGTACGACGATTTGTTGTTGGGGGCGAGGTACCACGTCGCGAAGACAGACCATGCCCACGCTTCTCTTCGAGCCAGCTGGAGGAGCTGCGTGATATACAAACTGTGGCACAAGCTTTGTGGGAGCAGCGCAGAGCTGCTGGCGGTATCCGAATCGCCTCCAACAATATCAGTGTGCAAGTCTACGAAAGCGCCTCCAAATCTGGCTTAACTTGGCATTCGCCTTCGACTGAGCGAGCTCGTCTCATTCAGGGAGACCCCATAATTGAGTACATCAACACTACACCAAAGGAAATCATGCCGCTCAACATCGGACCCAAGAACATCGTCGAAGAGATGATGATGCTGGCTGGTCAGACAGCTGCAAAATGGTGTACTGAGCGGAACATTCCTGTTATGTATAGAGGCACAGTTGCGCCACCATCTCGCGGAGAATTGTCGGTAGAAGAGATCCAGGCTCTTGTGCAAACCTCCCGCGAAGATCACGGAACCGTGCCTGAATATCTAGCTCTACGGCTCATGAGAGCTATGGGTAGAGCCATTACACATTCTTCTCAGTTGCCACACAAAATTATTGGGGTCCCCGGCTACGTCAAGGTCACAAGCCCATTACGTCGCTTCAGCGACATGATTGCGCATTGGCAGATAGAAGCTGCCGTGCGATACGAGGCGCAAACCGGCAAACAATTTGACGGGAGGAACAAATCCGCTGGGTCACGAAGCGTGCTCCCCTTTTCTTCGCGACAGATGCAGGAGTCGATCGTCACACTGACACCCCGAGAGCGTATCATATCCACCGCTAAAAGGGACGCAACATTGTTCTGGGCTTCTGTGGCTTTCCTTCGAGCTTTCAAATACAAAGAGGCACCTCTTCCTGAAGTATACAATTTTCGGGTTCGACATGTTCCGCAAGGACGGCATCTTCTGACTGGCCATCTACATGGTTATGGAATTACAGCTTCCATGGTACAAGATGGCGTCGTTCAAGAAGGTGATGAGTGGGAGGTAACTCTAGAAAGGGTAGAGCTATTTGCGAGAAATCTCATGGTGAAGCCGGTCCGCCTTTTGAGTCGCGTGGAGGACGGTCCTGCCTACAAGCCAGCAAAGTCGTCTAAAAGCAATATTTAGTGGAAAGCAGTCGAAGAATGCCTCTCGGTTGGCGTTGGAGTCATCTACTCAAAAGACCCTATACGAAAAACGCATTCGGTACCATGTGGCAAATAGGTCATTTGAGCGTGACGATTGCCAACTATTTCAACAACCTACTGGATTCCGGGTGGTCGAGTCTCCCAACAACCACATTGTGTGGAAACTGATGAACAGCTTGCAGTGAAAATGCGCCAAGCCATCCAATATGGATGTAAATCTGCTGGTGTCAAGGTCGTGACATCCGCTCGGTTCTGGCAATAAACGAATAGCACGGTAAGCACACCAGTCGGTCGGTTATGCACGAGCGCATGGACAGGGTAGAGTGGGAGATCCAGAGGCTCGGGTCGCGAGAAACGTGCTAGATCTATGTACGCTCTTAAGTATCGTGTAATATTCCCATGGCCCTTCAATCGACTTGGCGATACCCCTGTGCAACAGCGCCATGGTGTCTGGCGAGGGTTAGCGTACGCGCAATGCAACACGGCTGATTCGGCAGTTCGAATCTAGGTGAAAAGCCGCCATAATCATTGCTACCGCCGCTTTACTGCTCCAATTATCTTCAGCCTTCAGCCCCCAAAGTGAGGCTTTGGGTTCGCCTTTACTGATCACAAAACCCGCCGGCATGGAATTCGTCCAAGGCGTCTCCCCGCGACAGATGAACAAAATGACTACCGACTGAGGTGATTGCAGTTGGCATACATGGTTTGATTAGTTATCGTTTTACATTTCTACAGCCCTCTAAGTATTTGCAGTAAGCAAGGACTCAGCAAGCTGCGGTCATTGTGCCTCGCACACGATTCATCTATCTATTGGCATATGGATCAGAGAACCTTTGACACCATGGCGAAAGTATCATTCCATCTTATACCCACCTATCAGGGTCAGTTCACAGGCAGGATTGCGACCAGGCGAAGGAAGCAACAACCGCAACAGCAACGCCAGTTCCTGTCTTGCACGAAATGCAGAGAGCGAAAAGTGAAGGTCAGGCTTCTTTAGAACTTTTCATTACCTCTCACTTCAGTTCACCTGCACAAGGCCTTTTTCACTTCCTCGAGTGAGGTCTACGTGAAGCTGACAAGCTCCAGTGCGATCGCACAAAGCCATGTTCAGCATGTTGTGCCCGTGGCTCTCGCGACTGTCACTTCATGGCCGAAGACGGAAATTACACGCCAATACAGCAGAGTTACGAACTACGCAAACTCCGCGCTGAGAACCTCCACCTCAAGGAAAGATTCAGGGCATTGAAGATCCCTATCGATGACGGGGAATCTGACGAAGCTGCATCTCCTGGCTCCCAAGTTGGCGAAAAGCTCAGCCCCTCGCAGAAACGGTGCTCCAAGAAGCGGAAACGCTGCCAGAGCGCTGATTGGCAAGACAGCATCTATTCGCCATACTCTTCAGTGCTTCTTCAGACAAATATATCCCGCAGCTACCAGAGATGCCAACAATCAA
>LR132458.1:0-22190 GCA_900634815.1 Paradendryphiella salina | reverse complement strand
TCGTACAAGTATGTCGTACGTAGATTCTGTAGATGATGTGGAGTAATTAACTGTTTCGTACGTGGTGTTCGCGATGCCAAGAAAAAGTGTCCGGCTCGGTGGTGTGTCCGGCTCGGTGGTGCTTTACGTTATATATATATATGTATATATCGCGAGCGGCTATAAGTACCTATAGTATAGCCAGACCAGCCATGATACCTGCAACGATCATCCCAACGGCTTCCGGAAAGTTCGATACAGCCGCACCTGTCTCCGCCGGAGCTGAGTCACTCGCAGTGGTCTCTGCAGCCGTAGAAGTTGGGGTACGACTTGCGGTCCGCGACACACTGACAGATGTTGACGAGTGGGTTGAAGCGTGAGAGGAATGCCAACTTGTCGAATTCCGCGAGGGTACAGTCGAAAGCGTAGAGTTGACCATGGAGCTAGAGACGAACATGGCTGAAGAGCTGAAGGATGGTATGACAGTAGGAGCGCTCGACAGGATAGGTCTACCGTCAGTCAGTGTGGGGTAGACAAGGCCACTGGTACCGAAAAAGGGCGCCGTGTCGGGGTTAAACATGGGTCCTGTGTCTGTATTGAGGCTGTCAGCACGATTTCTTGCCTTGGTCATCAGGTCGAAGACTATTGACGTGACGGAGACAAACTTACAAGTCGGCTCTTGCGCAAGCGCAACGGCCACCAAGCCCACTACAGCGAGAATAAATTTCATCTTTTCTCCCTATGCTCAGACTTTGTTTCTGCGACGACGAATAACAAAGTAGGGGTTTATTTTCTTCTTCTTCTCCTTCCAGGCCACCAGGAGAGCCAATGAGACTGGAATGATAATAGTAAATCAATAACAACAAGAATGGAATGACGAGAAAAAAAAGGCAGGGTAATGATTGACTATGTAAGTTAGGTGAAGTAGGCGCAAGTGAACAACCGTGAGGAAAGAGAGACAGAAGCCCGCCACATACACACACACATACACACGCGCGCGTGCGCAAAACAAAGCTTTAAAAGATCAACGGCCTATCCGCTACTTTTATCCCATGGCCAGTCCCTTCCCAGTCCACCCCAAGCTCTGAACCACCGGGCCCTCCTAAGCTCAGAAGAAAGGCAAAAGAAACGGATTCTGGTGAAGGGAACAAGCGCACTCTATGGCGCCCACTCAGCGTGCCCAGCAAGCCCATGGGTCAATCTCCGTTGGGACCAGACGTTGTTTGGGCCAGGGGGGGAGGAGGGACAGGCCTCGTGTTGTCTGTCGGGTTCTGGGGGCGAGCGAGGCAGGAGCGAATCAGCGGGCTGCTCCGCAGATGCGAAGCGGCGCCATGTGATGCTGGACGGTCGCGGCTATTCAATTGGGATTGTAAGGGGGGACGTATCAACGCGCAGCTTTTGAAGCTGTCTAGTATCTATATGGGAGTGGTTTACCGGACGCTGGTGTACTGGCACACGCACACACAAAGGCACTGTCGCGATGCTGTGCTAACGGGAGTTTGACAGGCGCGTTCGTTCTAGCCGAGTTGGGGGGTGGTTCTTCCCTTCCCTCTCTTTTTTTTTACTCCACTTGGTGCCGCCACCCCCCCCCGCCCCCCTTTGATGGGGCTTGGCAGGTACAAGCGATGCCCGTACTGCATGCATGACATGTGTTCTTTCTTCTCGCCGCGGAACCCCTATGACTGCGTCCAGAAGCTTACTTATGAGAGGTGATATTGTTTGGGATGGCATGGACCGTTGCTCCTGGACTGGAGGCACACAGTCTGACTGCTTGTCATGGTTGCTGAAGTTAGCCATGACTCTGTGTAGGTTGACGTGCATGCGATCTCTCATAGCTTTGCATTGTCTTGAAAACTTTCTAATTGGAAAACACTCATCGTGCCGTTGTGTTTGCATTACATTTCATTTTACATTGCCTATCGCCAGCAACAGGTCATGATATTGTCACGTCGCTTTCCAAAATCAATAGCTATACTGGCTAGAACTTGGCATGCCTTACTTCAAGTGTAAGTGGTAAGATGAAGAACCGAGAGGACCATATGTTCATCGACGGTTTCTTACACAATCCGCTGTCCAGCTTTATTCGGCGTTGTCCGCTTAGGCACTTTCTAGCAGCACGTGATTATTGCCAGTCAATACAAACAACCCAACGTCCTCCCAATGGATCTCGGATATGCAAAAGAGAGCAGTCTAGCGATGATTGTAAACTCACTTATTCCATCCGTCCCAAGCTGCATATATCTGTTTGAGACGGGCATGCTCGTCTGGACCAGTGAATATTGAGTCGACTGCTCTCTCGCATAGAGCTCTAATATCATCCCTGTCAAGCTCAAAGTGCTGCGCGGCGAGATGATACTCCTGCGATAACGGGCTACAAAAGACACCGACATCATCTGTCTACGGCAAATTAGTCACGAACAACCCCACACGTACCCAGGGGCTGAACGTACGCTCAAGGCTACTGGGACACTACTACGTCGCCACATGCCAAAGTGATGGTCCGAGTAGGTGCCCGTGATCATCTTGGCGTGAACGTTACAGCTGAGGCATAGTTCTACTCCTATGTTTTGTTGCTCAATCGTCTTCTGAAATTCATCCTTGACGTGTATGACGTGGCCGAGTCTATCAGGGTTCCACGAAAGTAGGGTTTGGAGCTCCGTGTCTGAAGCCGAACTTTGGCTTTCAGCAAAGTGAAGTGTGATATTGAGTCCTGCTGCTTTGGCTCGAGCGAAGGTATTGCCGAATATGCGAACATCGCCTTTCGCAGGGTCACCGCAGAGGTCAAGACCAACGACTCCTGCAGATTGATACTTGATGGCGAGGTCAACGACTTCTTCAGCTTCTAGGACGCTGTTGCGACGATCGATAGAGAGTATAAGAAAAGCGCGCAAGGTGTTGTTGCTCTCGTCGTTGTGCGCCTTCAGTATGTCTAGGATGGTTTTGACATAGTCATCCTTTGTGACACCTTGGTCGGGTATTGCCCTCGGGGTGGTGCGGAGTTCCGTGTATACAACACCATCCTCTTGGAACTCGCGCAGTACAGCTTTTGTCGAGTACCTGGGCGAAGTCAATGCTCGGGTCGCGTTGCTACCAAGACACGTACTCGATGCTAAGTAAATCACAGCAAAGGCGATAGATGTAGGACGAAAACAAGGGGAAAAATCTAGGCTAGCTGTCAGCTATCTACTAGTGTCCAACAGGTACCTTCGGTCCACGGTTTGGATCGTCTGTCAGTCAGGAGAAGATTGATCACGATTCCGAGCAACGAAGCAGACGGAACAGAGAGCCTACGTTTTGATGTCGTAGTCAACCTTGCCGGCAGGAATCGCGATGAGCGGATCTTGTATATCGAGAAGCGGACGTTGCGCTTTCTTCCGCATCCAAACGTCGTGCAGACACTCGCGACTGATGCTGCCGGTAAGATGAGCGTGGAGCTGAGTGGCGGGAAGGGAAAGTTAGCAGTGCTAGGAAGCGAAGCCTAAGCTCGCTTGGCGCTCTGACTCCGGAAGCAAGGAGACTGGAGAAGTACCTCAATCTTGGGCAGGCGCGTCGCAAAGGCAAGGTCGACGGGGCGGGCTGCAGCCATGAGGGGCTTGGGGGGCACGACGATATTGGTGGCGCCCGTGAGGTTTCTCGAAGCGATGATGGAATCAACAGCCTTCGGCGCCGTTTTGAGGAGAGAGCCAGTCGGGCATAGCGGCGGAGGCGGATCAAGGTGCCGAGTTGGCAGGCCACCTTTTGATTCGTCCGTCTCGTCGGGAGCCCCAAAGGAGGAGGTGTGTGCTGCAGGAGATTGCAGCAGGCGCCCTGTTCGTCAGGTCTGCGCATACGAGACGAGCATGTCACGCTGCGAGCCTCTGCGGTGTAGACAGCGACAAAGAAGGGCACGGAAAAAAGTGCCTTGATTGTGCGATTGATTCTAACAACCCCCGACTGCGGTTCTATGGTTGTGTATTGCTGTGTATTGCTGCCGTGCCGCGCATCCTTGCCAACAGCCAACAGAGGCACGCCCTTGGGTCTTCAGCGCAGGTGCTGGCGCTCTCGGCTAGGCCAAGCGTGAGCTCACACCCCCCGGGCCGCTCCTGTACCTCGCTCATCGACAGAGCACTCGCAACCCTTCTATCCTCAAGTCCCCCCACGACCGTTTATCTGCCGGCCCTTCACTCCCCGCGCAAGCAATTGAATCTGCTCAGCGCGCATCCGCCGCCATTGCTGGCCCCGTTGTCCGTCCGTTTGACCGCCGCCTTCTCAACCACCCGGCTACCGCGCTCCCTACGAGGCCCCTGGATCCGCCTGCCTCGCCCTTTCGCGCCTCCAGCCATCTGATCCCGACCCACGGGCACCGCCAGCACACATGGCCGATATGAACCAGGAAACCATTCAGCAGAAGATCCAGCTCGCTCGACGCGACGCTGAAGCGCTCAAGGACAGGATAAAGCGCAAGAAGGATGAGCTCGCTGACACAACCCGTACGTTCTCCGCCCGCCAAGGCACGGCGTCGCAGCCCCAGGAGGTGCATTGCTAACCCGCAGCCCAGTTCGCGATGTTGCGAGGGACCGTGTCGAGGCCCTGCCGCGCCTCACCATGAAGACGAAGCGCACCCTCAAGGGCCATCTCGCCAAAATCTACGCCATGCACTGGTCGACGGACCGCCGACATCTGGTCTCGGCTTCGCAGGACGGCAAGCTCATCATCTGGGACGCATACACGACAAACAAGGTTCACGCCATTCCCCTCCGCTCCTCGTGGGTCATGACCTGCGCTTACTCGCCATCGGGCAACTACGTGGCCTGCGGTGGCCTCGACAACATCTGCTCCATCTACAACCTGTCAGCGCGGGAAGGACCGACGCGTGTAGCACGCGAATTGTCTGGACACTCGGGTTACCTCAGTTGCTGCCGATTCATCAGCGACAAGCGCATCCTCACGTCGTCCGGGGACATGACGTGCGTGCTATGGGATCTGGAGACTGGTTCCAAGGTGCACGAGTTTGCCGACCATCTTGGCGACGTCATGAGCTTGAGCATCAACCCGCTCGACCACAACCAATTTGTCTCAGGTGCTTGCGACGCTTTCGCTAAGCTCTGGGACATCCGACAGCAGAAGTGCGTCCAGACCTTTGCCGCTCACGACTCCGACATCAACGCCATCCAGTTCTTCCCCAATGGAAACGCTTTCGGTACCGGCTCCGACGATGCCTCATGCCGCCTCTTCGACATTCGTGCCGACCGCGAGCTAGCCTCGTACCAGGTACGCCCTCTACCACTTTGGACATGTTTGTTACACGGCTTACTAATACGCATGTTTCCAGATCCCCGAGCCAGTCTGTGGTATTACCTCCGTAGCCTTCTCCGTTTCCGGTCGATTGCTATTCGCAGGTTACGATGACTTTGAGTGCAAGGTGAGCATGTCGCGTACCCCCCGGAAATCACATGCTAATCTCCCTCCAGGTCTGGGACGTATTGCGCGGCGAGCGCGTAGGCACACTGCAAGGACACGACAACCGGGTCAGCTGTCTCGGCGTCAGCAACGACGCCCTCAGTCTCTGCACCGGCTCATGGGACTCGATGGTAAATTGTAGTGCACCAACACACACTGCCTCGTTGCTAACTTGGCACAGCTGCGTATTTGGGCATAAGCGCACCCAGCCCACCGAATACCCACGACGCCAAACCGAACGTGTGCGCCTACTCCTAATATTGGCAAACTACAATCCACGACAGCAATCTTCCCAACTCCTGGCATACCATACCCCTGCTGCATCTTACCCACCAGGAGCCTTCTGAGCGCTGCCCTACTTTAACCATATAATACGCACCAACTCTCGGAAATGTCAACTCGGCTTCCATGCCATCGGAGGTTCAGGCGCCCGGAATGTTTTTTGTCTTCTATTACGTTTCCTTTCATACCACTGTTCTCTTCCTTTTCTTCGACAGGGCGGGTTCTCCCCCTCGCTCTTGTCTACGTCCGGGCCGGCTGTTCTACGTACATGAGTAACACCTATCCATCCCCCAACTTCTCGATATCGTAATCTCCTTGTGTTTTGCCTGATGCTTAAAAGCGACCGATTGTACTTGCACTTGAGTGGGAAGGAGGGGGGATGCGTACAAGACGGAGATTTCACTACTGTATGTTTCGGATTCTACTGCGTGCAATGGCTTGGTGAATCCATGGGCGGTGCTCGGGGACTGAATGGACGCATCATGGTTTTTTCGATGCGTGGGTTTCAATGTGTACGATTTGATTGGGTTGTGTGAGGATGCAATGGTGCGTGCTAGGGCAGATGGGTAGTCAGTTGGCGAGTTTCCATATACCTCTTTTAAGTTTACTGAAGCTTTGTGCATGGTGATGGCGTGACCTAGAGTGCTTTGCTATTGTTTTGCCATTGTTATATCGGATGGTCGAGCGCCCACTCTAGATGGTCATGAGGAGGGAACAACCCTTTACTTGCCCTCTGCCACCGCGTCATAACCGTTGGGCAGCGCTTACGGCGGGTAGCAGCTGTTTTTTCCTTGGGTCAATCGAGACGGTAATTTCGAAGCGTTGCGGACCGAAGTATTCCCATGGGCGCAAGAGCCATTTCGTGTTCAGATCGCAATGCCAACATGGATTTCCAGCAGCAGAAGAAGAAAAATAAACAGCAAAGTCGTGCACATGGCATCAAAGAGTCCTCGGATTTCTGACACTAATCTTAGGCGCATACAAGGCAGGAGGACAGCTGGCACGTGCGCCCTGAATCCGGATCGCGAAAGAAGCGCTTCAGCCGTTGCAGGAGTCGGAGAATATTCACAGGCCAAAATCATGCTTCTAGAAGGATGATAGAAGGAAGGCCTGCATGAACGCGGGACCCGCACCAGGCACACAGCCCCCCCTCGGAATAGATCAAACGCACCGAGCGAGCAACTTGTATCCCAAACTCTGTGCTGGATGAGTCTGGCTGCCTTAGGTTGTTGAAACAACGAGAAAGGAGTGTACAAGGCATAAGCCATAGCCTTTAGGACCTTGTGTCGTGTAGCCTGAAAACAGAGCGAGGATAGAGCAAGTTGATAATATGACAAGACGAGTTGGCCTCAAGTCTCGGGAGGCACGTTTCAGCTCTGGGACGAGCTGCATACGCAAAGAGTCACTGCGCGCCGCCCGCAACGTGCCAATTGGGTGGGTGAGCTGCAGCTCATGTTTCGCACCTCGAGCATGCTGTTTCAAAAGGCGCACAAGGCTCTGCTCGCCGACCCAGCCCTGCTCTCTCATCGTCGCGCGCCCATCCGGTCAGCATTTACCCCAAAACAGCACTCCCCCAAGCATCACCCCTACCCTTCCCACCGCAGAGACCACCGAGTCGACGCAGTCCGAGTGAAATTGTCGAGGCATTATCAGGCCTTCCCTACCGTCTGCAGCTAATCACCTCATTGAAACGCACGCTGCCACGTCCAAGATAACCCCGCGAGGCCGGCGCCAAGGCTGTCATACGGCGGAGCGCCATCCCAGACGTACCCAAACCGACATCCAGGAACCTTGCACATCCACTCCTTCTTTTTTTACCACCCACGCGTTACCAGCCAAAGCTCCCCTTACACACATATAATCTTCCTATTCCCGCGACTCAGCCCATCTTCTTTTTTCCCGCCATGAACAGCTCCACCACAGCCGCCCAGGACGAATTCAACGAGCTGATCCGTGACAAGGACCGCGAAACACGACATCCTGAAGACCGCCACGACATCGACAGTGACGCATCTGAGCCCGAGTCGCCCGGAGCTGCCGCCGACTACTTGGAGAAGGTTGACACCGACGACGAACTCGACATTCCCGCCGACATGCGTGCCAACTACTACATGCCCAACCTGCGGTCCGAAGCCAACACGGGACCAAAAGGTGTTATTGCCGATGCCCAGGCCTTTGAGCAGGCCAAGAAGCAGGCCAGGCGCTTTACCTGGAAGAAGGGAGCTGCTGCGCTGCCCGCTCAGTACAGTGTCTCGGCGTACCATGATGAGAAGGCTGCTTCGAGCGATGAGGATGGTGATGAGGGCTTCATGAGGCAGTGGCGTGAGAATCGGTTGAAGGAGCTGCAGAATGTGGGCGAGAGGATTCGCTCTCGTACGAATAGCCCTAGTCGGAGGGTGTATGGAGGTATGCCGCTTGTGGATGGCGAGGGCTATCTTGATGCGGTTGATAAGACGGCTTCGGGTACTACTGTCGTCGTGTTCATCTATGCTGAAGAAGTTTGTACATCCGGCCCAATTCCCATTTCAACATACTAACAGTGTGTAGTTCAAGCCCCACCAACAAGTTGCAGAGCACATGGAAGAGATAGCCAGACGCAACGACACTGTCCGCTTCGTGAAGATGTCGGGTGAAGATGCGGAACTCGAGCGTGACGTCCTGCCTGCCGTCCTAGCATACAAAGGTGGTGACAAGTTTGCTACCATCCTACCACTTCTCAGCGAACTGCCCGCAGACTCTGAGCTCAGTGCCGTCAGCCTCGAGACCGCTCTCCGAAAGTAAGTTCCCCGAGCAGAGTCACGTGCACATATCTGACTGATGATTTAGAAATCGCGTTCTTTGAAGCATCCAACAAACACTGCTACTATAGCAAAAACAACTACATACGCAACAACTGGACCATCACACCTGTCGTTACAGCATCCATCAACACTGCTGAAGTCGGTCGCGTCAGCGCCATCTGGGCGTCAGCTCTGCCGACCCCGCTCTGATCCCGACTCATCTCATCCCGACACACGGGCCCCATTCCCTGACTCGCCTATTGCGGCCATCAGTGCCTTTGGCCCTTTTACCATCATTCTCCAAGCACGCGTTATGACATCGCTACATCATTACCGTTCTTCGTCTTTTTATTTTTAACGGCTATCTCATAGACACGATTATTTGGGCATATCGCATGACTTCCTGCAGAAGTATGTCTGGCGTTGAGGATAGATTTGGGTTACTCGGATATAATGTACACGTGCTTCCAAGAGTGGGATGTTTGGAAACATTTTGGAGAATACCCAATTATGCGTTTGCTTTTGCGTCCTTTCGAGGATCAATTTTGAATTTATTCCTACATTCTGTTGTTCGTTTCTGATCTTGTGTCATCGTTCCCTCATTACTACTTCTATAACTTTATATCATACATACTCGTCAGGTCTTGCTACTCTCTCTCTCTTTTTTTTCTTTTTTACCGTTCACCTCACACCAATGTAATCACTTGATCCGACCACATTTTCGAAACCACCGCATACTCTCGCCATCGGCCTGCCACAACACTTACATCCTCCTTCACCACACGCAACCCAGAAAAGCGCAATTTGAGCTTCCATGCTCCCACACGCACCCAAGTCCCTCTCTCCTTGCCCGGCACCAGCATCAGACCAAGTAAACACCGCTGCACCGTATATCTGCCCGCGGACCTCACAATCTGGAACTCTGTAACCAGCGCCAAGACGGCATGACTGGGTGGCGTCTTGTTCCTACCTACCCTCCTCGAGAGATCATCGGGGTAGTATTCGAACAAAGGACTAGCGCATTCCACCCTCGCATCGTCAGTGCACGTCGTCTCCCTCTTGACACGCTGCACCTGGGCGGCGACATCAGTGGCCCAATCCTCGCTCGCAGGCAGCGTCTTGAGTGCGAGACTGATGCGCAAGCCAGCGAAGTCGGAGTAGCCTTGTGAGCCAGGGAAGGAGCCGACAGCGTGGTCAGGATAGAAGCAAAAAGAAGGCCTGGCAGCCCAAAACACGTCATCAAAAGAATACACGACTGAGACGCCTTGCCCAGAAACGCCACTTTTCCTTGCCGCAGCCACGTCTTCATCGTCGAAGAGAAGGCGCAAGTGGTGGAATTCGTAGATGCGCGCCGCGAACCACGACCACGATGGCGCCGCGGCAGCTCTCTTCTCTTTTCCACCGTCTTCCTGCACGCTGACGGGGAACGGCGAGGAAAATGGCATCGGGCCGGGCGCTATATTCTGCTGTGCGCGCACAACAGCTTCGGGTTTCTCGCCCATGTACCACAGGAATTGCAATGGGAGACATTCGGCCCAGAGACCGGCTAGGTACGTCATTTGACTAAGGTGTTGGAATGCGCGGGCGACGCCTGCGAAGGCGATACTGCGGTCGCTGCTGTAGGTTAGTTTCCGTGCGAGGTATTCGTTTGTCAGGCCGAGGTAGTCTTGGGTGAATGTTAGGGGGAGGAGGGTCGAGGGGGTGTTGTTTTGTTGCTGTTGTTGTTGATGTTGTCCGACTACCCTCAGACTGGCAGGGAAATACCGCGACTTGGCCAAATCCGCACCAAGGTTTTTCTTGTGCGGCTCAATTTTCAGGCCGTGGGCGGAGCCAATGGGGCCGAGGAGCTCGTCGTAGAAGACTTGGCTGCATTGGAACATAAGGTTTTGGTGACCAATTAGTAGAGTACGTGGGCTGAGGAGGTATTCTTGGAACGTCCTGTCCGTGTGAGTATCGACTTATGAAGGAGGAGGGCAGAAGAGAGGGAAAGCAGTGAAAGAAGACATACCAGGCTCGATCAAATAACGGCCACTTATCTTGTGTTAACCACCACGTCCCGTCCTTTCTGCTCGTCGACACTCCTTCTTTCTGGCTTAGTTCAACGTACACACCAGGATGGGTGGCTGTAACCGAACGTAAAACACACGGGCTCCAAATCCGCGGGTCTTCCCTCGAGGGACCTGTTTGAAGGCCCAAAGCCCTTTGCCTCGGATTCGCCGGAGGGAACAAAGATGCAATGTTACACACCGCATTACCATACACGATTGCCATCCTAGCAGCTTCGTGACTCCAGTCCGCTTTGGAATCCTGGATGATGCATAGCGAGTCTATCCAGAGGAAACGGTAGCCTAGCTCCTTCGTCACTCTGATGGCTTCGCTGAACGTCGACGAGGTTTCTAGCGCATGCATTGGAATATCTTTCTCGAACTCGGAGACGTTCTCTTCGAGGAGGCGCAATTGCTGACCGTGGTTCTCGCCCCACATGTGGCTTAGAGCCAGGTACGTAAAGGGCTTCGTGTTTGCCATGTCGCAGCGCAACCTTACTTTCTCGGCACTGATTTCCAGGACGCGCGTGGGCATCTCCGCACGACTGACTGTGTCGTGCTGGAAAGAGTGACAGTGCGTGTGGTGGTTGAGGCATGCGGTGATCCAGTTTTGGGCCAGGTGGATATTATTGCGAGCAGCAACGTGGGTTCGTTTTGCCGCTACGTGTTGGTGGAAAGGGTCGCTCATTGCAGAGTCTAGGAGTAGCGATTAGCTACCTAGTGGGTGATTAAAAGCGGGATGAGGAGGGCCACTTACAAAGAAGTTTGCGTAGAGGAAGAACGGCGCATGTTTCCTTTTCATCTGCTTCACGTACCGCAGGTCGACTTCCCACATACACCCACATGACAGCCTCATCTTCAGCCGTTGCTATACCACGAACATACACGTTCTCTCGGAGTTTATTTTCCGGGCTTTTGCTAGGCCATCTTTTCAAGGCTGAAAGGAGCAGTGTGCAGAAATGGCACGCATGCCGTGCCTGTGCTACTAGATGCGAGACAGTACATAGCAGTGCCGGTCTGCAGTCCTGATTCCTCGGCTTTTTCGAATTTCGAAACGCGTCGATGAAGCTCCAAGAGGAAAAAAAGCGGTCGCAACTGTCGCAGAGTTCATGGAGTGCGATCCTGGAGTTATGATGTGTACGTTGAGGTTGAGGTTGGAAGGCTTGAACAGGGGCTACTGCCTTGTTCACAGAAGAATGGGAAGACAGGAAAGATCGCAAGGACGGCATCGTAACATGTGTTTAGAAATGAAGAACAAGAAAACGATTATCATTCACTTGTAATTTGGAATGCTAGAGGTGTCTTATATCCCAGACTTGATGTGATCAACAGAACCAGGTTGCATGCCTCTAGGTGTTCGTGTTTCCGAAGCGAGCGCTTACATGGTGGATACCGAATCACAGTGCTCAGCGCAACGCCATCTTACACCAGAGACTGAGCGCGTAACGAAACGTGCGTTTCTATATACTTTTTTGGTCCATTTTACAATTTTGTTGATCGTGTTCTAGGTTCTAGGCTATAAGAACCTCTTTAGAACGAGGCACTAGTGCATCACACTCTTAACCCAAATTGTGCATCTAGATGGAATATCGCCGACCGTTGGAAATTTCATCTGCTAAGAGTATGTATGCTGGTGAGAGTAAATGTCGTGGAGGTGGCAGTGCGTCGATTATTATGTGATGGTGTAGACGATGAAAACTATACGTCATGCGATACAAAAAAATAAATAAAAGATATGATAAGTAGACAATCGTTAAGATATCTAGACGCACGCAAGTTGGCCTAATTAAGATCAATGCTGCCCTTGCTTTTATGCTATATCCGCTAATACTCCGGCTTTGCATCATTCACCCTTAAGCTGAACGCCATCTGCTATTGTTCTCACTGCTAAATCTCTATACAAGTGGCATGTCCATATTCTGAGCGGAGATACCAGATGGGTTTCTAAACCACGACAATAGTACTTTCCCTGCTTACTGAAATGTTCCAGAGAGTCTTCCTAGAGGGTAACACCCTGAAGCGTGTTGCGCAAGCCTAGGAAGCCGTGGAAGGCGTATGGTGGCATTGGATTGTTAGGCCAGCTAGGCCATTGAAACGATTCCAGCATAGCCCATGATGTTTGTTTGGTTGGAGCATTACGAAAGAATGAGCTGGCATTGGACCAGACACCGCGATTGCTACGGTCATACCAAACGCCATCAAAGACGTAATTGGCACAGGAAAACCATGGCCACCAAGGTATTCATTTCCCCACCGGCTCTACTAGTCTCGTGACACGAGCCATAGTAGATCTTCGAGTAGGTATTCGGCCCGAATGCCAGCGAGATATGTCAGTCCGGTAGTGGCAAAGAGGGCCTGCACTACTCCCGCGCAAGCCACGGCTCTGTCTTCTGGTACAGTGAAGCGTCTGGTCTTGCACTCACAGACCCCGTCCTAACCAGTCTCGGATGCAAGCAATTCCGAGAGTTTCGCGGAAGCAGAAACTGATCCGGAGTGTTCGGTATGCCCTTGATACGGCACGCATGAGTTTGTGTTACCTTTGGTAAGGTCTTGCGGCGTGACCCAGTGCAGTTGGGATGCTCTGGCTCCGGCAGCCATGCACCGGTTAGCTCAGCTTGTCAGAGAACATCTTTACACACTCCCACACCATGGTTTCCAGCCCATAAAGTATTGTGCGTGGGCTAAAAGATGCTCTTGGAAGGAAAAGTTGAGGTCGCAATTGTCTGAAGCACGGCGGTCGACAGCAGAAGAACGGGGCAAACAACATACGCGAGAAGGAAGGAGCCGACCAAGTCAAACAAGAACAAGAAGGGGCGAACAAGGACGAGGAGCGGTGAACAGTTGCCGTGACTCGAGGAGGAAAAAAGAAACAGACATGAGAAGAGAAATGGTGTAGCATCGTAGCTATCCAAGCAAACTTCTAGAATATCTTATAAGCAAAAGGGAATAAGAAAAGAAAAGTCTTCCTAAATATGCCTAACATCACCAAACCCTCGACTCAACATCCTATTAATCTCGCGCCCATCCTGCACCGCCGCAGACGCAGACCCACCAGTAGCATCACCTCCACCGACATGTTTCTCACCAGCACCCTCTACCCTCTTCCTCAACAAATCTTTAATCTCGCCCTCACGCCTCAACTCTTCCTTCACCCTCCTCTCCTCCTCCCCTTTCCTCTCTTTCTCACCCTTCCTCTCCCAGCCCATCTGCAGCTCACTCGCAGCGGCCTCCTCAAACCGTCTCTTAACCAGGGGATCCTTCTCAAGGGCCTGAAAAACAATCTCATCGGTCGGGAAAAACGCGGCAAGCAGACTCTGCGTTGCGCTTTCAAATATTACAACCGCCAGCAGAATAAGGACAAGACAAAGCCACCATGAGAGCGAAGACCCGAAGCCGCGGAGAAACGTGTCGCGGACGTAGTAGATTTTGTTTTCGGGGTCATAGAGGGAAGATAGGATGATGTTCCAGATAAACCAGCCGCCGACGGAGAGGAAGATTGCGATGCCGTTTGTTATTGTTTTGCTGTGTGTTTCTAGGAATCTGTGTTGCAATAGTTGTTAGCATCTTGACTATTTTGATAAAACAACAGTGGTAAAGGGGGGATTGGTGGTGATGGGTCGGTACATACTGCATCTTCAGCGAAATAAGCCACACAGCAGCTGTATAAGTAATACTCCCAAGCGCAAAAATGGAATTATCCTCTGTGAAAAGCGTCTGCCCATACAGACCCAGCATACAGAAATACACAACCATGGCCTCGGAACTAGCCATGAACATCCAGCCGAGGTAGACTTTGAAGTTGAAGCCGCCGTTGCGTTGGCCCTTGGTGTAGAGCTCTGGTACGGCGAGAAGTGTGGAGGCGGAAAGGTCCTTTTCAAAGACGCCCATGAAGATGACGGGGAGAGAGGTGAAGAGCGTGTTGAACATGGAAAGAGACCAGGATTCGTAGAGAGAGGTACCGGTATACCCTACGCTGCGTTGGTAGAGTGCTTGGGTGAGGTAGAAAAGGAGTTCCTTCCAGAATGTGCCAACGGTGTACTTGCAGGTGCGAATGTAGTTCCAACGTCCGTGGACGAGAAGCAGCTTGGTCAGGAACCTAAATTGCGCGATGGAGTAGTCACTTGTTCGCGCGGCTTGGAGACCCTCTTTACCAGTGATGCCGACCCCAACGTGGGCTTCCTGGATCATGGCAATGTCGTTGGCTCCATCACCGATGGCTAGCGTAATGCTCTTCTTGACACGCTTACGTATGCTTTTGACGAGCTGGGCTTTTTGAGACGGCGAAGCGCGACAACAGATGACAGAGTCGGCGAGGACAGCTAGTTCGTGGAATAGCACGTCGAGAGTCTCGCTTTCAGTAATCTTGGAAAGTGTTTGTCCATCAACTACAACCACGGAGTGAGCCACTGTTCCCCCAGTGATGGCTAGAACAGATGTGCCGATCGTCTGCTCCACCTCACCGGCCTCGTGGTCGAGGACCGTTACGGTCGAGAATTCCTTGATTAATCGACATGAGTAGCCGATGTTGATTGCCGTCTCGCGCTTGTCGCCTGTAAGCATCCACATCTTAATCTTGGCTCTGCGGAGCTTGTCGATGGCTTCAGGTACACCGTGTTGTAGCTTGTCTTCGATGGCGGTGGCAGCACATAATTCCAGATCTTGCTCGATCAGGTCACCAACCTCCTCAATCTGGCGTGTACGGTCGACGAGACTCGTGGTAGCATCAAGGTAATCCTTCTTCCAACTCTGGTATTCATCCTCATTCAGGAATCGGTATCCGTAGAGGAGTGTTCGAAGGCCCTCGGTAGCAAACTCGTTGATATGCTGAAGACAGCGTTCGATGACTACGGTGTCGTCACCAGCAACGTTTTCGTCAATCATGCTCTCCATCTCTTCGAGTTGCATTGAGCTACGTGCCTCTGAAAATGCCATACTGAATCGATCAAGGCCAGACTGACGGGGTGTCTGCATAGGTGTGCTTTCGACAGAGGACATATCCATTCGGTCGTTTTCACGCCCACGTAACCATTGATCAACCTCGTCTCTTGCCGATTGAGACGTCTGACCGCCAAGACTAGGAGCTATCGATGGTCTGCCCAGGTTGAGGCTAGCTCTTGCAGTTTGACCAAACGTGACGCTTCTCCGCCCACCAATGCTGCTCATCCGACCTGTGATGCTGCTCCTGCGCTCAACTTGTTCGCTTCTACGGGCTATGACATGTTGTGCCTCCATACTCTTGCGTATGTTGGCGCGTCGTTCGATCTCGACCATCTTCTTGTTCGCAAGTGTAGCCAATTTGAGACGTTGCATGACGATTGAGTCGGCACCCTTGCAGATGATGCATATTCTGCCATCTGGAAAGCGCAAGATAATCGACATTCGCTTCCGCTTGCTGGAAAATTCAATGACATCCAAAATCTCGTAAACGTCCGAGATGGGGTCGCCATCGGATCCCCTAGGCATGATCTTCAGGGTGATGGTATGAACATCGCGATTGACCAGTAGAAAGCCCATGTCTTGCGCCGCCTGTACAAGTGCAAGTTCATCCGGTGAGGAAGCCATAAAATGGGTCTTTCCATCCTCCTGAACTTCTGGCAAGCAGGTATGGCACAGCGCTAGCGAGAGAAGGAACATGCGAGCTTTCTTCGAGAAGGGGGTATGGGGTTTCCTCTGAATGTAGCGCAGCATGTCCTGCGTACGTAGTTCCCGCGAAGACTTACCAGGTTGTGCATTTGATTGCCAGATCGAAACCCCTCCTTCTGCAGGGCTTTCGACTTGTTCGGTCACCTCAACTGTAAAGGCGGCCAGCCCGTCAGGTGAGACATCTTTCGCTGACCGAACACTCTTCCTGGTTTTAGCAGGTTGCTTACCCTTCTTCCTCGTCTTGTGAATCAGCTTCTTTTTCTTGTCAGCGCCTTGTAGATCAGCGTCATGAAGCCATGAGACACCGGCAACACTAAGCTTTCGGAACTTCATTGAGTTGTCCGTCAAGGTGCCCGTCTTGTCAGAAAAGATATAGCTAATTTGACCCAGCTCCTCGTTGATTGTAGAAGTTCGTGGTTCGCAGGGTGTGTCTGAGACTGGATCGTACATGTCGATGTCGGTGTGTAAGAAGAACATCTGGGCAAGCTTGACAATCTCCAAGCTGACGTAGAGTGAAAGCGGAATCATGGTATTAAACATGATGATGAACGAAGTGAAGCTGGGGAAAAAGGCGACTGAAGAGCCACGGAGATACCACATGTCGTCCTCGTTGCTCTGCCATATCTTGTATGCAACAGCGTTGAAAATCGACAGAGCCAAGACGGACGTGACCATAAGGATGACGATGCGATTAACCAGTCCTTGCAGAGCCGGAGCTTTAATACGAGGGTTCTTGTTGGAGTTCATGCGAATGCGACATTCCTCTCCGGAGTAGATGACCATACCGATCGCATCAGGTGTATTTCTCAAGATGCTACCTCGGAAGATGATCTCACTGAGCGTGAGTGGTGCCTGTTTTCCATCGAGTATGACGCGTCCTTCAAAATTGTACAAGTCTCGATTTGGATCTTCCACGACGAACTCGACGTCAGTCCTCAACACGTCTTCCTGTTCGATGATGGTCTTGGAGACTGAAGCAGTCGTCTGCTTGCTTTTCAGATTCGTCTCGCCGTCCAGAGCCATTGTCTCGACAAAAGCGACATTGTTCTCCCCGGTAGTGTGGAGAAGCGCCAGGTCAGCGGGTGCAGCGTCGTCTCGGTCAAGCTTGACGATGTCGCCAACATTGATATCTTGCCACTTGATTGTTTCCCATTTGAGTGCTTCTGACGGCGGGGATATCGCACTTGCACCATCGGTAGAAGCGTGTTTGAATCCGGATGACTGGCTTACGCGCAACACGTGCGCCTCTCGGTTGTTCTCGGCCTTGTCGAGGCGATATCTCCTCAAGTCATCGTAGCCCTCCTTCGCGATGGATAACGTAACAAAAAACATCAAGGGCACGATTGTTGTAAATTGGCCAGTCGTACTGAGGCCGGGTATCATCTGCAAAATGGAAATTACAAGAAAGTAAAAGTTGGCTAGTTTCGAGAACTGAGCCACAAGCTGGCGTGGTATAAAATTCCAGGCGGAGTATCGCGTGGATCGGATCCAATTGCTGGTGTAAGGCTGTTCGGTCCGCTCATCGATGAGAGGCGCTTCGCGGGTAGGGTTCAGTTGAATGTGTCGTCCGTCCTTGCTCGGGGGCACGTCTTTAATCCGGAAGATGAACTTGCGGGCCTGCTCTGCAAAGTCTTCCGTCTTTTTTGCCATATGAGATCGCCTGCCTAACCCTTTTTTCTTCAGCCAAGAATCATAGTGTGGGAGTGCGATTGGCCCGGTCCCCAACTTGGATTTGGACATGTCCGAAGCTGAAGAAGCGTATTCCAATTGCTCTGGTGAGACTACGACAACGGCATCACCACTCTTGGGTGATGCTGGAAATTCACCCACACCTCCTGTTTGCATGGTCATAGATCGGGAACTTCCAACCCCCTCATCCAGTTCGATATGAGTGCCCGGTGGTTGCCCTGTCTCGTGGACATTCTTCCTGAACAGGGCGCTGCGTAGCGAATATCCGCGACTACGAGACATTGGGGAAATGGGCGAACGTGACGGTGGATTGCGCGGCGGTAGTCCAGGTGAAGGTGATGATGATCCCCCAGCTTCGTCTGGTGACACTTCCCGCGTCTTGATAGTCAGGTCCGGTGTATCTGGCCGCTGCTTTGTGCTGGAAGCCTTCCCCACTTGTTTCGTCTCATCTGTTGCGCGCGCAATGCTTGCTCTATCTGCTGTGCCATTTCGCTCAATGTCGGTCGAGAAGCGGACCCGAGGGGATTCGTCGGTGGTGAGGCGCGCAATCGAAGGTCGCGCGGTATTCTCTACAGCCGAGGTCCTCGACCGTGGCGCCGCATCGGGACTTGTGGTAGGCCGCTGAGGGAGTTCAGTCGTAGAAGGCGTGTTCGCGCTTTCCGTTGTGCTGCGGGCCGCTGGCGCTGAGTCGTCTCCGTCTCCGCCTCGGGAGGCTGAATGGCGCCTTCGGATGCCTCCTCCGCCTCCACCGCCTCCACTACCTCCAGTCTCATGATTGGATGCATCCGGAGCGTCTCCCGATCCTGACATGGTCCAAAGTCATTCCCTTGGTGGTGTGTAAAGAAAGTTGCCTCGTGGGAAGAGACGCGAAGTCCAGTCATCCCGCAGTATCCGCCTCGGGTTGCTCTAGCGGCTTGGAGATTGGGGGCTGACGACATCAATAACTCTTAGCAGTTGCGCGGCACCGGGTATGCATCTCACAGTAGGCAACTCAACGTTAATACAATGGTAAAGCGGAATGATTTTACGCTAACGTAATAGTTTCCGACATCCAAAGTCTAGCTGTTACCATGCGGCGGTACCAAGCTTCTATGCACCACATGATGCCTGAGCTACATGTACGTTCTATTTTCGGACCGACGCAACGGCTGGTCCCCACAGCCCCGTAGTGCGTCCTCCACAAGGGAGATGCGGACGCGCGCCTTCTCCAGATATGCTTTTTCCATCGGGCAGACCCACAGAAGGCTGATCCCATGCGAACAACTGGGGTTGCCTGAGAAAAAAAAAACAGAATGCGGCGAAGAGACCTCGGTGCACATTTTTTATGCGCCGGGAACAGACTACCGCATCGGTCGCGTACATCCATGGGTTCATCTGGGTTAGACGCAGGTGCAGGACGAGCATATCATCAGTACATGCGGCCTACTCCATGGTCGTCCCGGTCGGCTCAGCAAAATTTGGGTCACGGTCTATTATGGGCTTTAATACTAGGCGCAGTAGGTTAATGCCGACTCGGAAACACTCGCAATGTATATGGAAAACGCATCCCCCCCAATCGAAATCAAAACATGGACATCACCGACCAATGTCAGTCTAGCAGAGGACGATTTATTCAAGCCCACAAGCATGCCATTCAACTGCACCGAACACACTACTCACTACGCCAAAACATCGCTTTTACCAATGCTAATAATGCTCCGCTCCAAATGATATGGTATGGTCTCCTCACTCTCCCCTGCCTTTTCAGGCCCGCTCCACAAGTCTCCAACACCCTTAGATTTCCTTCGCTGCCAAAGAGAAGCCTTCTGAGTAGTAGTGTGAACTTGTTGTGGTATCCGATAGTCGTGTCGCTCATTAAGTATTGAACCTTTGAAAGATTATGAAAAGACATAGAAAAAGTTCCCAGCGCCGTGCAATATGCAGCCAGAAGATGATGAACAATCCCACTGACAATGATGATTTGAAACAAAATTAGAGAATAGGCATGATCCGCACATCCTAAGTCGCAGCGACACACCAGTGACGATGGAAAACCCACGCGCTCTTCTGGCACTCCTTGCTGCAGTACTTGGTTCGCCTGCAACGACGACACTTGGCGAACTGGCGCGTGTACTCTTCCCAGCGTCCACACCGGTAGTATGCACATTGTCGGATCCCTCCGCGAGAGTCGTCCTTCCGACAGAGGTTGCGCATAACAACGCTTGCCCAGTACTGCATGTCCGACGTGTGGTGGCGGACGGTGAATTGCTCGACAAGAGGGAAAATGTTGAAGTCATCGGGGAGTTCGTATTCCTCCAACTCTTCTTCTTCTTCTTCTTCTTCTTCTTCGCCCGCCTTGGGAGTCGATGTCTCTTCATCGAGGAGCTCAGTGCCGATCTTGAGCTTGGGCACCAGGTGGGACTGTTGGAAGTAGGTGCGTAGGTTACAGTACTTTGACACGTAGGCCAACAGTTGCAAAGACATGAGAACGTCTTCGTCACGGGGCATAGCAGCCAGCGCGCTGGCTGAAACGTTGCGCTCTTGAGCGTAGCGCGGGTACCATGGTGGCGGAGGGTTGGTATTTACGACATTGATGGTAGGCGGCATGGGAGAGAAGCCAGTAATAGGGTTGTTCGGAGGCGTGTTGGTGGGGTTGATGAGGCTCCCATCAAGCGCTGGACGATGAGTGATGTTGAAAGTCTCGTTGTTCTCATCGGTGCCCTCTGAAGGCGCTGCGATGGGAACAGGTGTGTTGCCGCCATCGAGCATCTCTGCATTGTCCACGATATCTGCCATGTTGATCTCGTTGTTTTGGATGCCGACGATTGGTTCATTCACAGCCGGGCTAGCTGCGGTGGGAGCCTCTGCGGACATGTCATCCTGTGGCGCTTCAAGATCCGACTCACCAGACGCAGACAGCTGATGACGGATCGACGGCCGACGGCGAGTCCGAGCTAGGCTCGCCCTTGGACTTGTCTGGCGTGCCTGCGGGGCACTTGGCGTGGTGGGCGACTCTGGTTGGGAGGTCATCTCACCTTGAAGAGCGGGGAGCATGGAGGGCAGGCGATCGGCATCTCGCACTGGCCGTAGCACGAAAGCATCGGGGGCCGGGTCCATAGAAGGCAATGCGGTAACTAATGGCTGGCCGAGGTTGCGTGTGTTGTTGCCAGGTGCCCCAAACAGCTGTGCACGGCTCTCATGACTGCGATGGTGATGGTGGGGAGGTCGACCGCGTGTAAATGTCGTCCGCTCGGGTGGTGAGCTGAGGGAAAAGGCAGGGATGGGGGTAGCCTCGCCCAGCTGTGCGTTCATGGGTTGGGGGATGTCGATGGGGGGAGGGATGATACGGCGCGATCGATCAGCTCTGTGACTGGAGCTGGATGCGACCTCACCAGTCCGCGACGAGTGATGCCGGCTCGATGTTCCCATGCGAGTGGACTTGTGAATCTCGGCTTCGGCTCTCGCCCTCATCTTGTCCACGACCTTGATGTAGTTGTCGAGGATGGAGGCGATGACGGGCACCATGTCGGCTTCAACCACACGCGTCCTGACGTTCTCGGAGCCTCGTACGCCAATGTTGAAGATGCACTGGAAAGCCAGGTTCCATTTCCACATGTCCATCATGTCCTTGCTCCGGCCCTCTTTGAGAATGCATATCAGGCGCTCGATGCCGCCGTCGACGGTGAGGATATCCCTTATGCGGGCGGATGAGGTTGTGAGGTAGGCGAGATGGTTGAGCGAGTTGATGAGCGGAAGGGTCGATGTGCAGTCGAGCGCGCGGCGGTCGTAGAGGGCCGTGGTGATGCCGACCGAGGCCTTGTTGGCATTCGGGATGCTAAAGTTGACTTCGCGCATGTTTGATGATGTCTAGTGGTGCCGTGGCTGAGCGGAGGGACAGAAGCTGCAGCAAGCAGTCGAGAATGGCTGCAGGCAATCGTCGACCAAACGACGATGTTCGCGGAGAGAGGGAGAGAGAAAGGAAGAGAGAGAGGGAGAGAAAGACAAGGGGCAGCCAGTCCCGGCTTGTTGGTCTGTTGTTGTGTGCAGGCGAGGCGATGGGGCTATCGAGGGGTCCGTGTGGTGGTCCAGGATGGAGCTTCACGTCAAACGTGATGCTGGCTGGGCGGCCTTGGAGGTTAGAAGGGTACTCGGACGCTGGTGGGACGGATGGCAGGCCGGACCCAGACGAGATGGGCGTGATGAATGGGCGCAATGGGCAAAAGGGGGATTGCGATGTGCGGTCGGCGGGAGATGAGCCTTGTTTGCTGTTATTAGGGGCGCCGGGGATGCGAGAGGGATTCGCTGAAGGCAAGAGCCGTCCTCACACGGCGCTGTGGGGGGGGGGGGGGGGGGG